>JAQFZG010000070.1:0-57383 GCA_034695465.1 Entomobrya nicoleti
CTTCAGATAAAAATGGACTTTTCGAAAGTCCGGGGTACACCATGTAAACAAGTGGATGCAGGAGAAACCACCCACAATCCTTTTAGTTTGGTTAATATCCCCTTAATATCACAACTAAAATGAAAACAGTTAGGTTGATGCATATGTATGCTTACCTTGCTGATATTATGATTAATGGGGAGAAGGAGCAAAGGTGGTGGTGGAGGTGGAATATGCCATGCAATTTGAACCAACCGCTACGGAAGTATTTACAGTAATTGCAGAGCAATTTAAAAAGGACATTGGCCTAGGAGGACCTTTTTTGCTAAAAGCTTTGGCTTGTTTGTTTTTAGTTGGGAAGAATGCGAATGCTTTATGGAAAATATAAATATGTGGTAGTTTAGTTTCTACATAGTTTTGGTTTCATAAAGTTTCCTTCATCAATTTTTAATTTTGTGTTTAGGGAAGGCGATGGTCGATCGCGTATGTGCAGAAAGTACAAAGCACAGTACACAAACAACCACAAGTCAATATTGTACATTACATTCAATTTGTTAGATCAAAGAGAAAAAATACCTGTTTCCGGTGGTGGTTAGTGGGTATGCTGGAGGTAATGTACCTGTGTCATGCCTGCCCTTGCATTACATGGTATGCATCATGAAAAGATCCCTTTCTCAATTTGATAAAAAATCAACTTTAGGTTGGGTTAGAACGTTGGAAATATTCGTACAAAATCCAATAATTGGACGTTTCATTTAAGCTAGAAAAGGTTTTGTTGGTGCTGATGGTGGGAGTGAATGTTTACGGATTTTCATTCTGAACTCTGAACTACTGTTCTGTGTTGTAATGACGTACTACAGAAATGATTTTTATTATGCTTTTTAAGAAAATCATACCTGACTTCGGCATGCCGTTGTATACAACTTGCCTGAAGTCAAATTTGAGGAGAAAATGGTAGTGTAATGAATGCGTAGTGTGGAAAAGCAAAGAACTACCCTGCATGTTAGCTTTAAAGGAATATTAATGTGTGTATCGCAATGTTTTTCATGCAGCAATACTGTGTAATCAATATATATTATTTAAGTTTTTTCACTACAAAGGGATCATAAGATTCCATCTTAAACACCAACACCTGTATTGGAATTCCAAACTGGACAGACGATCGTATTGAACTGTAAATACATAACTGATAAATTGCGTTACTTGAAATGGTAGTACATAACTGCAACTGGAGTTGTTTTGGGTGAATGTTTGAGTCCGTCATGGGAGGATCTAGTATTTTACTAAAATTGATTTTTGTTTAGGAAAAAACAAACTTGGCTCACTTGGCTGCAGCTTGATTTGAGGGTAGTTGATGGACACGTGCTCTGACATAATTGGCAGGAAGTCTGTGGAAATTACCTCGGCGGTGGTGATATGATGATGATGAAGGATCATATACTTACTCAACTTTTTATAATGGATATTATGGAAAAGTTTTTAGAGGGCAATAGATTGAAATGAGTCTGGCACTGCAATGGCAAATAGTTGGCAGTTGAACTTATTTGTGAACAACAGTGCCTTATCACATGACAGGTACCTATCAAGGCCGAAACTTGAAATCACGTAGTGTCATCAGGAGCGAATGAATAAAAGATGATTGCGCGTAAAAGCTTCCTTTTTAGAAAGGTTATAATATAATGCGAAAGCTAATTTTGTGTTGAGTAAAGGGTAAATCATAAACGGTGAAGTTTGGTTGGTGGGGTTATCGTTTTATTATATCTACAGAGTCAGCACGCTCTGTTATTGTTTATTACGTAAATATATATGAAAGAAAGCGAAAGTGACAAATTGCATTGACATGAAGATTATTACTGTTTTTATACAAAACCATAATGAAGGGGATTTTTTACTAACAAGCGGTTCCCAGTAATTGCTACTTTTAACCAAGAAATGCATTGTTAATATATAATATACATAAATGACTAGCGGCTGTTGTATGGTATGGAATGATACGGAGCTCCAAATAACACGTTTGAATACAATCACGGAAAAAATTATATTCTTGCTTTAGATTTTTTACGAATCTGACTTCATCAATACCATATATAAAAAATCGATTGTTTTTGTTGTTCACTAAATGCAACTTCATGTTATAAAAAATGGATATTTCAAAGTACATCTACTTAAAAATCTAATATTCAATCTACCGTATACCTCTTTACACATGATTCAAAATATTCAAAAGTGTTGAATGCATGAAAAAATCACCAAAAGAACGCACTAACCATTTCTTTTCTAACGCTAAACTATGAAGGAGCAGTCAAACGAAAACAAAACCAGGCACAGGCGACGACAGTTTATTCATCTGATCACAAAGCAAGTAGTGATCATTCTCGAGGAAGTCACAAAACAAGTTTTCTTCATTCAAAAAAGGGAAAAATTTGCATCTTTAAATTTGAACTGTAGCATCACTATTCACTACTAGTAGTAGTAACAGTACAAACGCACAAGCGCTTCATGGCTGACTCTTCTACGCTACAGATCAAGTTTATGAACTAGTGACCCCATCAATCCTTTGACATATAGTTTGAGTGTCTATCAACAACGGATATATATCTACAACAAGAATTGTATTGTCTATCAATGCATATCCTCGAAGTATGTACATTAAACGCGCAACATGAACAATCTTTAATATGCGATATTTTTCAAAACTCATTGTTCAAGTGCATGTTTTCTACTCACATTTTCTGTTATTATTGATCATAATATGACCATTGATAAAAAAGACTACACTTACATTTATTTACTAATAAATAAGGTGGTGCAGTAATTGCAAAAAATAAATAAAATTCTCTTTGTGGTTTTCATGATTTCATTTTTCTTTTTTAACAACTTACCACTTCACTTGGCTAGTTTGTTATACACATCTATTATCGAGGTCGTCCGCGTCCCTTGATAATGTTTTCAGTGAGCAAGTTTTGCTCAAACAACTTGCGCATGCATTTTATTTGTATTCATTCAAAAATTTACTTAGCTTTTATTACCTTCGCCATCTTTCATCTTCAGTTGTTCGCGGTATATGGCACTGATATGATGCCTGCATGGTGACTTGGTGCTTAAGAATATTAGTGGCGCAACATCGGTTGTAATATCGGTGGTTTGTAGTTTTTTATTGCTGTTGTTTTACTGTGAGACTACACCAGTACTTTAACCTGATTTTAGTGCTAGTTTCTCCGATAAGCATAAATAGTTGACTGACGAAGAAAATCAAATAAACAGATATACCATTATCATGGCACGAAAAATAAGTCAAACAGAGCAAAGGATGCTTACCATCTTATTTGGTGTATTTTGTGTCGCTTCCGTGATTTCCGGAGTCAGTGGAGCAGCACTCAATTCACCGGAAGCCAAGGCTGCCCTCAAAGTCAAGTAAGTCAATAAATTATTCACAATTGTCAAACAAAACATGAAATATTCATCCGTTCCTCCATGCCTTTTCCATCCCACCAACCAGTGGCACCGCCACCAACCACCACCATCCCCATTTTCCAACTACCACCCAAATAAGTAAATATTGATTTGCTCTTGTGAATTGACTTTGTTTGTGTGTATTTTGTACTATTTACTCAATACTTTCTCTTATGTCTCTTCTCTCCCTCCCAATTTTTTTTTCTACAAATCTCAAGGAAGGAAATGTGTCCCGAGCTGGATAGCCAAAGCTCCTACACCATTTGGGCAACACGCTATGACAATCGAACATCCAAGTGTTACATGACTGGTCAAGTGGGTCCTTGTGGGAAAAACATGATATTTTACTCCCTGCCCAATGATCTAGTGTATGGAGAGTGTGATTGCAATTACGATATTGAGTGCAAATCCCTTATCTACTCACACGTCTACGATCAGTGCTTCTATGCATATGAACAGGTAAAGTACATAAAACCCTTATTTTCTAACGCACTCACACTAAATACCCATCATCATTATCATCAAAACCAAAAACTCTCTCTTTCACTCCTCTCTCGCCTCGTCATTATCAACGTAAATGTACACCAATACGTACTACCACCACTTCAACCTCATTTACTATTCTCAATGGTATTTACCAACCATTGTCATCATCATTATCATCTCAATTCATTTCATTGCTCTTCTTCCTCAATCTCCACTTCCTCCTCGCGGCTCCACTAAAACCTTCCCTTTCTTTCTTTGGATTTATCATCACCATTATCGTCACATCTCCAAAGGTTTCTCCGAAAGTGGCAGAGAGCCTTTTCCCTTCTCTAAAATGACCTAATCATCATCATTCTAATGATTATCATCGTCATCCTTGTCGTAATCAAGATCGTAATCGTTTTTTGCACAAGGCCATTATAGTACAGAAATTCATTCACCGCCACCACCACCATACTCAACAAAATAGCAAACAAAAGGCACTATGCAAATATTACTCGATGAAAACTCTGTTCTTCTTTCCTCTTCATTTTGACTTGCTCACTTTACAATTTTCGTTTCATTCGTTGTACTCACAAATACTAATCTAACTCTTCAAAATCTTTATGTTCTTCGAACAACACAATTTTGCTGAAAGTGCCGCGACATGAATAGTCCATTTTGCAGAAATGGAAAATTGTAAAACCCAAAGTCTCCAGTCTAAATAACCAACCAGCTAGAGAGAAATGCCAACAAGGTAGCAGTATTTATTTTTAGTGGTTCCACGTTACCTGCGAAGCATAAAAGCTTTAAATGCTCTCAACTTTCTATTTCATCTGCATGAAATATCCGAATTACAGAATTCCCCGAAATGTTTTGTATCACCGTCATTGCAAAATGATGTAATGTAAACATAATCAAATGTTGTTTTTTTTTCAAAAGCTTTGCTAAAAATATTTCATGGCCAAAGCAAAAGTAGCAGAAATACTTCAAAGTTTAAAACGAAAGTCGCTACTTCGAAAATCAAATTTTGCAAATAAAAAGTATAAAAATAACTTAGTTCACTGTTTTCAACAAGATTCAAAAATTGAAACTTACGGTAATGTACCGGAAGTTGTAAGCAATAACTCAGTTTACTCTAAAACTTGTTTGTTTATTTTAAAAATAATAAAGTTTGACAGATTTTAAAGTACAGATGCAGTTGCAATGTCATGAAAGATGAAGAAAGTTTGCTTTATCCAAAAGGTTTGATGTATGATGGTAGCTGAAACATTCTCCAGAAAGAAAAATTCGAATCACGTCGCTTCGGAAGTAGCAGGTCATTGCTGTCATAAGAATTACAGAAATAGACATTTATAAAGTAACTTTCGTCCTTGCATTAGCACTGCTGAACTTGCTGTGTTTATTACTCACAAGTGACTATAGGACATCCATTTATGGAGTTATCTAATTATCTAAAATGGCAGCCAAGAAAATTTTAATTGAAAAGTGACACATGAACAGCTAACGACCATCTCATATATATATATATTTATACGTTTTATTTATTTTTCTACGTAAAAAGCTTTAGACTCAAAAATTTTCTTTGCTAATTAGTGTCAACCCATACATCATGCTAAATGAATGGGTATGGGCTACTTCGGACCAGTAAATTTTCAGACAGGAAATACTAAAATGACTGTAGCATTCCACAAGGTGCATATTAGAAAGTTGAATGAGAGTGTCTCTAGTCTTTACTTCATACAGTCAAGTCAATAACCAAAACCTTAAGTCAAGCCGCCAACACATGCCATTCTAATAGGATCCATTCGCTAATAATAAAATCCAAACTTGAATGCAAACTCAAGTCAAAGTGGGAGGCAGAGGTAGGTACTAGATTTCTAGGAAAGCTATTTTTACTGACAGCACATTTAACATCCGCTGCGATGCTTGCTGGTAGACTTTAGTTGACTTTAGTTTTACGCAAAAAACCAGATTCTCCACTCATTCACTTCCCTTTCCACATTTTACATTTAATATTACACACCAATTGAATTTATGTTATTACCACCACTAGAGTATAAAAAAGAGTATATATTCAGCAAAAAGCTTCCGAAGAGGGAAACTGCCGCCTTACGTAATATCATCCTTCCAGTCAGCCAGACAATGGGTCTCTCTCTCTCTCTCTTTTGGTTCCCTTATGGGACCTCACTCGTCCTCTTAATCTCTGACTGTCTATAAAAGACAGAAAGAAAATAGATGCTTCATCCAATCCAAGTTTCCATTTTCCTTCCTCCTTCTTCCTTTTAAGAAATGATATTACTTCACACTAGCAATATTTGTGAAGGGTACGTGTTACAAATAATATTAGAAAGCGACGATCATGATGATGACGATGGTAGCGGAAGTAGTAGCGTCAGTAGTATACTATATACTGCTAACTTGCTAGCACACGACACTTATTTTATTTTACTAGTCCACCAAGCCATTTTTCTGGTTCATTGGCAGAAGTAGCAGTAGTCTAGAAATATTGTACCAAAGTCGGTTAAGTTTGGTTGGATGGTCGCAGTTTTTAAAGCTATATAAGTACCTATAGAAAAATATCGTACGAAAGTACATACATATGCATTTCATATAGAAAACCGTTGGAAAAATATATGCCAAATTTCACATCGTTCGGCGGGCATGAAATACTAGAAAACACTTTTTTTCTTTGGATTTTTTTTTGCTTTGTATACCCTTTTTCCTCCGGGGACCTAAAAATGGACGGATAGCATATTGCAGATCTTGTAATTGAATTAAGGTTCCACTCTCTCCTATTTTTTAAACGGAGAGTGAGGAAACGTGGCCAACTCTTGTCTCTCTCCCTACACATAACTCTCAGCAGAGAGGGGTAGATACATAGTTTATGTTACGTGGACAAGTGAAAGTGGTGTTCTTCTTTTCCTTGTTTTTTTATTTCCTGTTCCCAGTTATATAAGTAGTATTATGGTATGGCTAAATTACTGGGATACTACTTCGCGTGGTAAAATCTATGGGCGTTCTACAGTACATATATTTTTATATTTCGATGTACTCAGCATTGTCTATTTGTTGTTTTTTGTGTCCCTTCGCTTTCCACTTAACACAAAAACATATGAACTTTAAGCTCGTCATAAATTGGTTAAAATGTAGTAACCCCACAAAATTATTGCGACAGAACAGATGTTTATCTCGTCCCTTTACTTCTTTCTTTGGTATCGAAAAGCCTAAGAGGAAGAAGAAAAAATAAAGTTATCAAAAAAAACTTTCTCATATTTTTTTCCACAGAAGAGAGTGGTCTTTCTTCTTTGGTTTCGGTCAGCAGTTTCTCTTTGAAAAAAAAACTAGAGAAAACAACAAATTTTTGTTGTTGTTTTTGTCCTGATATTGTTGTCCAGTTTGTACATTGCACTCCTGGGTACATAGCTGTACTCATCTCATGGCTTGGACAGTCTACCACGAGAAAGAAACTGGGACGGACAGGAGAGAGCCATGAGAAATAAACTTGAGAACTACTCACAGTCTCAGTGAACATGATCAACTTGCATGTTGTTCACGTATGGGACGGGAACGAGTGAAATAACTCATGTTATAACGCGTTATAATGATTATCATTGGCAACGACAATAGCATCATATCTTTCCTTGTCTCGTTTGTTTTCTTTTGCTGCTCTGCTCCTCCGGTTGTTCTACCTCCCTCCCTCCCAACAAACACATAAACAGAATGACAAGGACATCCGAGGGCCAAAACTTTCTGTAGCAAATGATCACTATGATCATCGTATCATGTTCTTGATCACTATTCAGTTATGGTATAAAAAAGGCAAGTCAGATGTCTTTACACGTTTCCGATTCAATTACTCTTTGGCATAAAAGACGACAACGCAGATATCTTAGCAGTGGAGTGGAACGTGTATTGAACCATCTTTGTGGAAAAATGAAAAATGCAATACACCGCATGATACCTTCTCTTTGTACCAATAGCTTATATGTCTACATATAATAAATAAATGTATTCTTGTCTTTGTCATCATAACACCTCCTCGGGTGATAAGATTTTATCATCAGCCATACTCACAAGACACACCAATCATACATATCTCACATTGCTCCACATACAGAAAATATTTATGTACAGGGCTAAAAAAAAGTGGTAAGATATCACATAACTTTTCTTGTATTTTCAACGGTCGTATACTTTCTCCATCCTTCTGTCACACCATCTTTTCCACTGCATTGCACACCTTCCTTATCAGAAGTCCTAGTGGAGCTGCATCAGTAATACATAAACTGATATTATCATCAACACATCTCCGCCATCGGCACTTCGACATGTTCATCATAATCATCGTCGTCACCACACACCTTTTTACCTCAAAACATAAAATAAACCTCAAACTCGAAAGGTAAAGGAAATATTTTCTCTGTTAGCGGAACTATTTCAGCCACAAAATAAGCCGTACATTAAAATAACGCGGCGCGCATTATGCGCCGACACATCCATGTACGCCTTTGCAAAATGGAAGTCGTAACAATCCTCCGCTGTCGCTTTGCAGAAAATGATTTTTGTGATCGTGTCGTGTCCTTGAAATATCAAAGACGTGATAAGAGAAACACACAAAAGTATGCAATTCCCCATCTTATTTCTTGTTTTGTCACGAGAGAAAGAAAATGGAATTTGTTTGAAAGTCTGGTTCAGTTGGTATCTTCAGTTAAACATAAATATATTGTGGTTTACTCACCTACCCACCGTCTTGCCACCGCCACCATTACTATCTACTTACCTGACATAATTTTTTTTCTGGATGAATGTACAAATAATATTTATACATTATGTCTGTCAGTTATTTAGTTGAGTGAGCAAAGTAACAGACGTTTCGTTTGTTTTGATGCCATTGCGCCGCTCTGTTCTCATTTATTGTTTGCACTGTTGACTCCAGTTTTTTGTCATGTCTGGGCTGACTCTCTGGTTGGAAGTAAATGAAATAGTCTGTTGTCCTGTCTGTTGACTTTGTATTAAGGAAAAAGAAGCTTTAATACAAAGACATTTTGGTAGTTTTTTGAAATATTTCATCTATCCATATTTTTTTTTGCTTTCTTCAAAAAAATCCTTTTCATTTTTACTCCTTTCATATTGATGCATGTCAAATTCAGTAAAAAACGTAACAAAAAACCGTTCCATAAAAGAATAAAAAGTAAAGTATGTCTGATACTGCTGTTGGCAGCACAGCAGCAGTGGTGACGGTGGATTAAGGTGACTGAGTAAAAGAAAGATTTTTTTTGGCATGAAAGTATTAGCACTGAAGCTTAGCATGGTATACAAAGTTACCATTCGTTTCTTTTGGTTTGGTCTTGTAATATTATTCAAAACAAATAGAGAAGGAAAGTGAAGGAAAAGAGAGTAAATTGACAGGAGAATGATTTGTGTAATCTAGACATGAAAATGATCATTTCACCGTAAATGCACAGGCACACAGCCCACGCCAGAAATGTACATACCTAGTTATTATATTATGGAATGTCTGAGATAAGATGTCACGCCATGAAAAATGGTTGCGTGAACTGGGTAAACTTTGACTTTTAAGCATAGTTGTATATAGACGACTTTAATGGACAGAAATGTGGCCTTTCAATGTGAATATTGTGAATGAATGAGTGATGTTGGTGTACGAAAGTACGCTTTTAAATGTCGTTTCAACTTGATATATATAGCTTCATTCATTGAAATATGAGATGTGACAGGACATGGCAATTGCACTTTTTTTTTCTGAGGAACGACCAACGGTATCTATTCATGTAATCTAATGTATAAACGGTGGTTCTATGATATCAAGTGCAATGAACACTGTATATATTTTTGCAACGAAAATATCATGGAAAACATTAAATATACATAACGTCTGGAGAAATAAGACGCCTTGTGGATTGCATTTAAGTACTATAGCTCTGAGAGGAGTGCTTTTTTCTGGGGAAAATCCGAATAAAAAGAACTAGAATTCTAGCACTTCGTGGCATAATCCAACTAAAGTAATGTTTCTCCTTTTTCTTTGCGACAACTTTTCTTTACACGATTACGTAAATTATATCCTTTCACTGCGTAAACATAACTTGACCGTTGTAGATTTTGGATCCATTATTATTATCCCTCCTTCTTCTTCCTACATAAACCATGCGGGCAGTAACATAAGTTTAACTTTTTATCAGTTGAATCAATATACTAACCGAACTCTCTGAGGTTTGGTTAAATTCTTGCAACTATTATGCTTGTTCTTCTGTTTCTTTTTTTCCACTGCTCTCTGTCTAAATCAAATGAATGGGCAAATACAAGGTGAAAGTAATTCCAAAAGTAACACCACAAGCCGGAAGGCGTTGATCACCTAGAAATTACTGTAACTTTATCAAGACTACACAGTTACACATGTACATAAATACAAGATATTGCTCCAACAGCATTGTATTGCATGTGTAACACTTTTTTGCATAGACATATATAATATGGTAAATGTCAAGTCAATTTTGTTGCCACAATTTTTGTCTGACTTTTTCTTTCTATTTCCTTTCTTTTTTTGGATGTTAGGGTCATTGTGATGACGGTTACTGGCTCGTAGCGGACGCTAGTGGACTCCCGTCATGCGAACGCAATCTGTGTAGACCTCCACCAAAGTATTCGCTCAAGTACCAATGGGCTCTGTACAAGGGAAGATGTGAGCGTCTCTACAAACCACTCCATGACTGTCGACCAGATGAGTACCTCTGGATTCCCAAAGGACAGCGATTCCCGCAGTGTGGCAAGATTCAGTGCAATAATCCTCATAGTTTCGTGCCAGAACTTCAGTGCGAGTTGGGGAGTAGGTTGTACTACGAGGGAAGGTGTGTCAGGAGGAAAGGGATTTAAATACGGGGAAAAATATATGACCACTCAAAATGACCGACAGGACAGGTAAGGTCATGCAATTTTTTAAAAGAAAGTTTAGGCATACTAGACAGAGTTTCTTTGAAAAGTCCTACGGGAATTTATGTAGTTTTTTCTTGTTTTTTTTTGCAGAGGATCCTCCAGAAGAAGCATGAAGTACTTTGGATCGGTATTCTGTTTCTAGTTCAAACTACATACCCCGTTCATTAAAAATGAACGAGTTGTTTTTCTTTTTGACTTGTTAAGAACTTGCTTTGTTGTCTCTTGTCATATCTAATTCAAATATTCACTTTTCTTACTTTTCTCTTGTTACTTAATTTATATCAACTACTTGTTTTCTATTATGTTTATTGTTATATTTTGTGTTGTTGATATTTTATTGAAATAAAGTAACTAAATCATTATTTAGGAATTAAATTCGTTTTTTGACATGCTGATTTTAGCAAGCCACTATAAAAATTGAGTGGTAGGAATAGATGAGCATCCACCATTGGCGTGTTGAAAACATATTTTCGTTTCAGGTTTTGGGGTTTCACTACATCTTTTTCCAATACGAAAATCTTTTAATTGTTTGTTTATTTTTAACTGGCTTTTAAGTATTTTCATATTTCCACCCACCCACCCGTTCTTTCGTAGAAATCGTAGAATGTGCAATTTAATTAAGCGTACTCATTTTCATCAAAGAAGAGAGGTAAGCTAATTAGTAAATTGGTATAAAAATAGTCTTTGATTTTATCAACTTAAACAAGACCAAATTTCCTTAGAGCAATGACTTAAACATATCTGTATGCACTTTGTACATTTGGTAAGTAATTTAGTAATCGTAAAAAAAGATTTTTCGAAACCTTGAACTACGCATTAAATTAAAACCATATATTTGTAAATATAAATGAATATTAAAAAATTATTAATCAATTTTATTTATAAAGTTTCCCTTTATAAATGGCACATTGCCATTTTTATTATAAGTAATAATTTGCATTTGTCAGTGTAGCCTGTTATCTCAAACTTTATTATAAAGAAACAAAGCAAACATTTTACGGAAAGAAATTTTTTGTACACATGTAACTGACCTTGCACTGTTGCTTCCTTTGAAGATTTGTATCTGCAGCATGAAAACCCTATTCAGGAATGAATCCTCGTCTATCTCATGTCTTCTTTCGACGCAAGCGGGTTCTCTAGTTAATACTCTTAACTCTTATCATGCATATAACATAAATATTGTACTTTCCCAACGAAATTACATCTCTAGGTGAAGGACGGAGGACAAATCTTGTCGTAAATAACATAATTTTCTTTTTGAACACAAAGCATCAGAAAAGTACCTCACAACGGAGGAAGACACACTTTTTACGATAAATACATGAAAGAAGCAAATAAATCGGATTAGTGAAGAGAGGACATTCAACGAAACATTTTACAAAGGGAAGGACGTATATCTCAGATGATCATCCTATCCATTAACTTATTTTTTTCTACAAGACATGGCAAGAACATGACTACACTACGTTACAAGACGTCAAAATGCTTTCCAGCAAGTGCAATCAAACATGCATGAAAAATGTAAGCTGTATTGTATACATGAACATGGTACGCTAAAAACTTGAAAAGTTAGACTTTTTTTCGTCGTACTTTCTTAAGTGTCTATTCTAGTCAGAGTAGACTTTAATGACAATTACAGGAGTATTTCAACATTTACAAAGTAGGATTTAAAAGACAAAAGAGAAAACATGGATATAAGATGATTTAGTATTGTTGTGACATCATTTTACTCTACCGACTAAGTCCCAAGTTTCATTTTGCTTGTATCAAATAATGCACCTATAAGCATGTTTAATGAGTTGTGTGTTTATCGCATCATTTATTGCTCAGCCTTGATAAGTCCAACAAACAAACAAAAATAAAATATATAGTGCCGTACACTTTTCCAACCAGACTATATTCTTAAGACCAAACAAAGCAAAAACGTTCCAAATCCTTCTTTAATTTGTCTTTTTGAATAATTAAATAGATGGACGAACAAGCAAAAAGTTGAACACAGGCCTGCTTCCTAATTTCCTCCCAACAAAAGCAACTTCCAGATCCAGACTGTTTTTGATTATCAACAAAACTTTTATTTCACTTTTGCAAGCAGCAAAAAATAATGATATATATTTTGCAAGAAAAGAAAAATCGTAATGATGATTATTGCATTGTTTTCTTTATTCTTTGCTATGATTATCGTCATCAACATAATGCTATGAACATTCAGCAAAGGTTACTGGAATGTTTTATAATTTTTCTTTGTGTTCCTTTTAGTTGTTTGTATATGTGCAATACTTGGTTTTACTGTCAGACATTCAAAAAATTAGTTCAGAGCCAAAAAATAACAATAATTCGTTTTATTTTTGAGAAAAGTTCATTCTAGATCTCTGAAAGGACTTGTTCTTCAGGACGAGTTATTACGTAAGCCAAGCTGTATACTTCAAAATATATTAGCTAAGTGAAGGTCAGCAGTTTATGCTTTCCATATTTATCCTTGTAACTTGTCCCTACTGCTGATGCTGCTGCCACTTAAAATTTAGAATTTAAAAGACAGTTGATAACAGCAAACGACGCGACTTAGTGCCTGTCTTTGATGATGATGCGGAGTCAGCTTAAAATGTCAAAATGAAAGTGAAGCAATAAGTTTACATATATTTTCAGATAGGCAGGAGGACTTTTACAGAAAACCGTTAGCTGTGTTCTTGAACAAAATTGGCCGAATATGGACACGGACATTGAATAAATTGGTCTCATGTAGTGTCCCTTGGCCTTTTTGCAATTTATTTTTTTGCAATACATGAGATATGATAGTGATATCACAATAGCATTAAAATATATATGGATGTATGCATTATAATGACTATACAACTTCTTCAAATATGTCATGTCATGAGAATACATTTTATATACACGTATTATTGTAGACATTGGCTATGAATGAACAAAAACGGTTGGTTCTAAGGAAAATGTGTGTAACATTGCGATAAATATGAAAATCCTCTTGGATTCTTGGTTCTCCTGCTGTGTGCTCAGAAAATAAGCCAGGATGAAAAATGGGGGACAAGGCCGCTATTACGCTTCTCTGCTGGTCTATAATGATATTACGTAAAATACAATATTATAAAACTCGAGGGGAAAGTGTAGGTGGCCAAAAGGGAATTGTGGATGTGGATAAGTAAAGTATACTCGACCATTTTATAAGGATTACATGTCCACCAGAAGGAATCAGGATTAACTGACTGTGTAAGCACTTGGACTATAACGTGCTGCTTATGTGCTCACTTCACTTTCTCTTCTGGTCGTTTTGCTGCCACTTCATAATAATAATATGAACCTGTCCAGCCAATGACAAGAGCTTGAAAAATGACATGACGAAAGAAGTCCGTGCCTTTATACTATTTTTTTCTTATAAACACGCACAAGATAAGCCATATTGAAACTGCTACTGAAAATGAAAGGAGAAAAAAATATAAATTACTAACATGAACATGAAACAATATCCAGAGAGAGAGAGCAAAAATGGAACATCAGGAAAGATATGTCGTTCAACAAAACAGTAGATTTTTTTTCTGCAGTAAATGGCATGTCCCTACCTTTTTAAAACGGGGCAGTACAACAAGTCCAGAGAATATGGTCATCATCCTCATCTGCCGCTTGTGATATATTAACGGCTTGGTTTTTTCTCTGTTTTCCATCTACCAGCATTATTGACACCCATGTCCAAGCTTTTACTTTTTTTTGGCACAATGAGATTTCCAAAAACGCAGAAAATGCCCGACCTCCAGAGAGAGAGAGTGAGTCCAAGCGCATCATCCTCTCCTTCCTCCTGTTCATCATCAGCTCAACGTACACAAAGCAAATCAAGTGTGACCTGACCAGTCCTGTCCTCGTCCTCCTGCTAAACATCTTTTCGGTGTCGCGATAATAGTTATCATCATCATCATATCATCACCACCACCACCTTCATCATTCACAACCAACCAACATACTAAAACCATCTTACCAAAAAAGGAAGATATATATGTCATCATTTATCCATCATAAATTTCATCTTTGCACCAGCACCTCTTTATTACTCTCCCTTTTTCCCTTTTACATCTGTGAAGAGTTTTTATCCTGAAAAAAATTATGACACGGTAGGTAAAGGTTTAGCACGGTAATACATTACTTTTTTCCCCTTCCAAAAAAAATATCCCTTCATCCGACTTGGCTTACTTTGTCATATTTAATAATCCTCTCCTCCAGCAGCCAGAGCTACTTTCGCACACTTGCCTACACGCACATAAATCAGACCAAATGAAAAATCTGGCTGATTGACCTTTTTGCAAATGGCCTAATTTCTATCGTCGTCATCAGCATTATCATCATCCAAAGCATCTTTTTTACTAGCAGCAGCTTTTACACCAATTTTGCACTACTTACAAACACTATTATCATCATGATCGCCGTCACATAGTCGACATTCCATGAAAAAGTTTACTCATGAAAATGCACAGAGCTACAAATAATAAAGAGAGGAATAGTAATGTAGCTAAGTTCCTGATTTGCGTGGTCAGTAGGAGGAGCCAAAGTTTGTTATGAGACCCCCCCGGAAACCCCCCCACAAGCTTATGTTTCATTGGATACCTTGTGGTTGTCAAGCTTAACACTATGGAAGGCGGAGCTTATCCGACCACGCAAATTTTGACCTTTGTTTAGCTTGATATTCCTCTCTTTATTACTTGTAGCTCTGTGTGAAAATGGCTGTAATGGTTCAAGCCTACCAGGCATACCGCCAATAATATCGCTGTGATAGCGCTAATATGCCAAAATATACGTGAAAGAAACTTTTGTCTTTTGCCAGGCAAAAGACAAAATCAAATAAGAAAAAAAGTCAGTGATGTAGGAGCAGGGAAAAGTCACAGGAGGAGGAGGTGGAAGATATGGGATGATGCTGCTGGCTTGGCTGATGATGACGATGGAGATCATGATAACATTGACGATATAGTGATGCAGTTATAAAAGCATGTTAAAAGTAAAAGAAGAGCTCATTCAATTTTCCTCGTTGTGATTACACGACAAGCCTCATCATCATCTTCTTCACCATCTCAAGATTACATACAAACCTTTACATTTTCCCTTGCACGAAAAAAAAGTTTAAGTGAAATGGCGTTTCCGCCTTTTTAGGGTGAAAGTAAGGTTCTCTCTTGTGACTCATAAAGTACCCCATACTACACACCTTACAAGCTTACAAAAAACGGTGGATAGTGTAAATTCAGAGGATATGATGATGAGGGGAAAAGCTTATAGATATAGTCTCTCCTCACCTCACACCACCACCACCGCCATACCATTGAAGATCATTACACAAAAAGTAAACTTAAAAGAAAGAAGGGCACACACTTTTTTTTAACAGGAGGAGAGAAGAAAGGACATAAAAAAGTAGGGGAAAAAACTGTGTGAACTGAAGTGAGGAAGGTATAAGTGTATAACAGTGTATAAAAAACTGGTTTGGTTTAAAGGACAGAGAGGGGAAACCTTTTAATGGTATTTCTAACAGACTTTTATTACAAGACAAGAAGTGTTGTTGGTGAGATGGTTATGTTGGAAATGAGAGGAAAAATCGTCATCATCATCTCGGCGTAGTGGTTAGTTTGTAGGTGGTTTGGTATTGGTATATGTATTCTTTGATGATAACGGTGACAATTGTCGCCTATATTCAAAAAAGTAGGCTTGTGTGCTAAATGTAAAAAATACATTTGGTTTTTTGGATACATGTACATGTGAAATGAATATATGTAGAGATGCTAACTAACTAACATTACATGCAAAATGGATGTATGATAGAACAAAAACTTTCAAATTGATTTTTCCCCTTTTACTTTCTTTTGTAAGGAAAGGAGTCGATGCTCCAGAGTTTTTTTACGCTGGTTGGTAGGTGAAGGTGGTAATAATTGGATGGAAAGGAGGAAGGAAAAGAGGACAGTAGGACTTTTTTGTGTGACGGCGGTGTAATAAATGTAGATGATGATGATGATTTTAGAATGACACACTAAAAGAGATTGTAAGATACATAATATTATGGAAGTCCGGATTCCGGATGTAGGGCGAGATGAGATAAATGGGTGAAAGAGGATAATACATAGACAATGAAAGTTCATCTGATAAAAAAATGTGGATGGATAACTGATAAATGGAAAGTACTAAATTAAAAGATGACTGAAACAGTCAGAATATTTTTTTGTAAAGGTAGTTTTACAGATGATAAACTTTACACAATTTATAGGAGTCACGGGGTAACTTGATAACCTGGTATGTAAGGCCTTGAAACTTGAAACTTACTTTTTACTGTTAAGATGTGTCAATAAGAATTGTTATCCCTTAAAAGTCCAGTTTTGTTCACCTGAAGAGGATATTTGATAATTTATGTTGATATTTATGATTCATAAATATCATTGTCATCCAAAAACAAAATTATATATAGTGTTCATGATGATTAATGAACCATATATCGTAATTGGGTCGGTGGGTAATAGTTATGAACGTGAACATGATCATATTCATGAACTATGACAGGTACCTAATTTTGATAATTGATAATTTCACGAGCTAATTCATAATTGCAAGATGAAGCATCCCAAAAGCAGAACCCGAGCGCTGCGCTGATTGCTGATGCTATTGCTGAAAATTTCATTGTGAATCGAAGGAGTGCATGAGATTTGTTCGACAAGCGCGGCGAGATCTCTGCTGTTAAAAGCCCATACTAACTGTCAACGAAAAGAGTATCATCTACGAAATACAACAAGTAATGAGTAGATGGAGACAAAAGTATGTAACTATTTTGCAGAGTTTTTGCTGAGATCCTTTCCTTGGTAGGCAGGCGTATATTTATATAGGTAGGTAAAGGAAAACGCTTTAATGGTAATATTAATAGGTATATCGTATAGCTATATGCGCTATATATACCACGTGTGTGTGTTTGTTTGTATCTTTCAACGTAAAAATATACATACACGCATAAAGTTTTCGTTTCGTTATAGCAAAGCAAACTCTCTCATCGAGTCACGACTGACTAGTCGCTTAGCTTGGGAAGATCGATCTCGAGCTATTAAAATAGCTTAAAACGCAGTGAAAAAGTTGCGCTAGTGTTATCTTATCATGTAAATTTTATGTTGAGCAAAATTGCCCTCGTGCGTGCGTAACCAGCAAATCTCAGACAGACAGACAGAGAAATACTACGTACAATATAAATCCTATGAATACCGTAATCAGATGTGTTGCTGTACGGGACTTGGATGAGTATGATGCGTGCTTGAATGTTGTTGGTTTTGGTTTGATTGGTGATATATGGTTTTCTTGTTTCAACAAGATATAAATACTAACTGACGAACTGACCTCATTTAATTTAAACCGAAATAGCCTTCCTTTCAAGTCTTGTCCAGATCAGTTACAGGCATTTCATTGAAGACAGAAGGCTACACGTCAAAAATGCAAGACTATCAATTATGTTTAGATGATAGA
The DNA here is from genome assembly GCA_034695465.1 of Entomobrya nicoleti. Classification (NCBI taxonomy): domain Eukaryota; kingdom Metazoa; phylum Arthropoda; class Collembola; order Entomobryomorpha; family Entomobryidae; genus Entomobrya; species Entomobrya nicoleti. The sequence continues at coordinate 18,334 of JAQFZG010000070.1, forward strand.
AGAAGTAGCTAGTAGTAATATTGATATTGATGGTTAGTTGGAGCTGGAAAGAACTAATATTTTGATATTCCTATTTTGTGAAGAAAAAAAATTGCTCATAGTTTTTTTTGTGGAAAACACGTAAGGTTATTCAAGTTATATTGACCTAACTTCAAAAAACCAATCGACCTGCCAATTATCTCATTAAAAAAATTGAAAAAAGAATAAGGTTGAACTCGACTGGACAGCACACAGAGGCCATTGATTTTGTTTTAAAGTGTCATTTACTGTTATACCTTTCCTGCCTGTAAATAGTGTAAATAAGTTGTAAATGTAAATCTAGTTTTTGTTTATCCGGGGTCAAATGAGTATTTAGTTCATGCCCCGTGTTACTAAAGTGGAGATACATTCATTTGTCAGATGACAGCTGCATTTGTTTGTGTTTACGCAGCGATCTCGTGTATCAGATCAGACAAGACTGACACCTGTTTGTCTCAATCGAATTAAATGAGAGCTAATTAGAATATCGTGTTTAAATTAAATTGGGATTAGTTGAAATATCGTGTGCTTAGCTAATTCAAATTTGACGAGTTGCTGTTAAGTTTTGGGAAGGTCAGTTTATTTTGAACAACTTATTTTGAACTTTAGTGGTGTTTGAGCGGAAGTTTAGAAAGGGAGTTTCGAAATTTTGAGATACGTGACGCGATGTGCAACGTATTGGTCAATGACCTTGTGCGAATATTACTTGAATTTGAATCTTAGCGCATTTGAAATCTAACCAGTTTCGAAACTTGCTGGTACCCTGACGGCATCGTTTTTTCGTCAGTTTTCCTCCTCCTCGTCGTTACGTTGCTGGATTTTGTCTTCAGTCTGACGTATTTCTGGTTCAGTTAAAGGTGATTTTTTTTATCAAAATTTTATTGTGTTGCTTGTAATTAGTTCAGAGGGAGTAATTAAAATGAACATTATAGGTGCAGTCAATACGCGACTTTTTGATAAAAGTAGATTAATCAACATATTGTTTTAGTTTTATATTTTATTTATCAGTTAATTTACTCCATAGTTAAATTAGAGTAATTGTATTTGTTTGTGTGCGTTGTTACAGATAGTCCTATAGTTAGCTTAAGACGAGGAAAGGTCGAGAAGAAAAAGGGAACAAGTACAAAAATGCCGAGAACGCCAAACGGAAATCCTCCGCAAGACATTCCACGGCGAGTGGCAAAGAAGAGTACTGGGGTACCTCAGTTTATGCCTAACAGACATGCCACGCCACTAGACGTTCCGAATGTTAGAGGAGGTCGACCAGCTGCTTCTGTAGCTAGTTCGCAACAGCAACAAACTGCTGCTAGTCGCACAACGAGGTCACAGGGGACAGAGAGGCCAACTCCTGTGGCTCCAGCTCCAACTTCTGCTGCCCCCAGGAGACTCAGGTTACGGGACCCACAACAACAACAACAACAACAACGGTCACCACAACGGAGGAGACGCCGATACCGGTATGTATTTCTGAAGTATTGGCTTATTGTTGTTACTTATTGGTTGGTTTGTGTATTATGTATTGATTTCACGTTTTTGTCTTTACTATATTTCAGCCCTGGATTCCTCGCTATGCAGGAGATCCGAAAATATCAAAAAACGACAGAGCTGCTCATTCCAAAGTTATCCTTTCAGCGCCTCGTCAGAGAAGTTTGTCAAGAGTTTAAAAGTGACTTCCGGTTTCAAGCAGGTGCACTATCAGCACTTCAGGTACGTTACTATTTTAAATGTCACATAAATGTATTTTTGTCTAACAACTTGTCAACTGTAATCTCACGTGCCATTTACATTATAACTCTATAGGAAGCCGCGGAAGCGTATTTGGTTGGCCTTTTCGAAGACACGAACTTACTAGCTGTTCATGCAAGACGAGTCACTATCATGCCCAAGGATATTCAGTTGGCTAAAAGGATCAGAGGAGAAACTAATTATTATTAATGTTACTCAACGAGTCTGGTTCAATTTAATGTACGAAACTCATTTATTATGCAGTCTTTTGATTTATTCCATTGAACTTTTCAAGCACGTTTGCTGTTTCTGTTTCTGAACAGTATTAATCTACGTTTAGTAAGTGTGTTCATTTCTTTCCTCTAAATTGTTCGGTGCGGCTTTTTGTTGGGGAAACTGAAACCAGTTAATTTAGTCAGTAACGTATTCTGATCATGTAAAGTATATTGTAGTTATCTTATTATTAGCTTTAAACATAGTACCGTGTCGTGTACTATACCCAGTTCGTGTCAGTGTTATCGTGTAATTTCCTGCAATAAAATACCAAAGTAAACATTTATCTCTGTAATTATGAACCTTATCGTTTATTTGCGAACGAGAGTTTACGTATTTTTATTTCTCATTAACGATTACTTTATATATAAGTTTACTTTTAGTGACTTAGCTCAAATTATTATTATAATCTTATTCAAAATACAGATTCATTGACATATTTTATACTTGGCTGGTGTGAAATAAATTGGTAATAATTTGTTTATTAGTTTTACTATTATTTCATAGTAGAGTTTCATACAAGGGTGCGATATTTACTTTTAAATTTAACTTAAACCGTACAAATATCGATAATCGATAGCTTCATATGACTATATAATAATTTGGTATAGAATATATACTAGAACTAGAAACATTGTATATTATCAATTAATTATTGCAGTAAAGAAAAGAGAGGAATATAAAGTGTTACATTACGCATTTTTAATGTATAACATGTATATTATAAATTTGATTGGAGGAGAGCACGCTTCTTGGTTGAAATAATTATAAAAGAGGACCAATTATGTAGGTGATATAGCTTCCTCCAAATCAGAATTATGCCTAGAATATAATAAAAACAAATCTTTGTTGAGCTTGAACAAGGTTATTAATTCTATTTGAACAACATGAATCATAAAACTATATCAATTACATGTGATCTGAAGGAGTCTCTTCGGCAATTAGTAACTCATATTCCGCTGCGGCATATTTATCCCAGTCAGATTCCACTTCAAACCCATCTGGATTATTTGCACCAGAAGCGGCCGCAGCAAAAGGATCTCTTTGCTCATGTTCCAGGTATTTATCCAGATTAAACAAAGTATTGAATACATTGGCAGCTAATTGTGGATTTCGCTTAAAATCTTTCAGTCGGATACCTGTAATTAAAAATGAATTTACGCATATAAAACCTAATGAATAGCTACACACTTACACGTGATGATGTGGTGACGCATAAAAACAAACCTGTGGTAGAGCATTGTAACATATCCACAACTTGACAGTAGACATTAGCAAAGTCTAATGGCTCAATTCCAAGAGCCTCAATACGAGTTTCCTGCTCACAATAGAAGTACTGTAGCTCAAATGGACTAAGAACTCCATCACCATCCAGGTCTAGACAACGGAACCAATATTCTAAATTGATAAAACAAAAACAAAAACTCATTAGACAAAAAAACAACAATAAATTATGATGCTATCCAAATTATCGAATTACCAATAGCAGTAGGTGTCTTCTTATCTTCCTCAGATAACAAGAACCACACAAAATCACTGTACGTCATTTTGTCGGTGGGCGCTCTAGTTGAAGTCGTCATATCCCAGCCACGGAGTACCGTGCCACTGAAGATGCGTTCTATAATTCTACCGGATAGAGCTGTAACCAATTGAGAAACAAAATCTAAATTAAAAAGAGTAAGATAGGTGCACAATGTGAAGTACAGAATATGTTTAAAGAAGTAACGTACCATGATCAGCATGACCTCGCAAATCCGTTTTATCAATGAGAAGATCATGATCTTTGTCTAGCTCCCAGAATTTACAGTATATCACGTAAAAGTGTTCGTATGAAAAGTACTCGGTAACATTATTAATATCAGTCTCTTCCTCCAGTCGCTTGATAATTTTCAACAGGTTGGAGCGACGTAACTCAGACAAAGTGATTCTGCCCGACCAGGAGCGGTTCACTTTATAAAATATACGTGACACTACAGTTGTAATATAACGACTATGGAACTCAGGAGCGTCCCTCAGAAATCCCAAACCTGTTGAGAAAAAGAGATAATAGTATACAAATAATGTGAAATGATAAATAGAACATTAATCAAAGCTAGATCTTATCGTGTCTCAAATTACCCTGATGTGTATCAATAATATCTTGTATCATTGGTACAAAATCCGACATGCCCAACTCGATATTCTTCACGTCCTCTTTGAAAACTTCCATAAGTCCACCATATTTACTGGAGTTATTGTTGTTATTGCTGCTAATTGTGTTGTTGTTATTGTTGTTGCTGTTATTATTCAGGGTTTGCGCATTCTTTGCTGCAGCATTTAGTAATCTAGCAAATCTACTTGCATCATCCAGACAGTCTGTGAGAAGATTACGAAGAAACGGAATAAATGTGAAGGCACTCAATATATCATCTTGTCCTAGACCCATTGCTGTCCAGAATGGCTTTTTCCAGAAAATCGGAATTCCTACCGCTGACAATAGCTAAAAAAAATACATAAAATAAAAAAGTAATAATTCTGATTAAAGGTAATTAATGAATGAGTAACCTATTTTTGTTTATGAGATAAATGAAAATCAACTTACGTCAGAAAACTCTGCATACGTAACCCTTCCACCATTATGCTTCTTCATTTCGTCCTCAGCTTTGGCCAGCGTTTCTTGTATTATGTTACTTGACACAGGTTTCCCTTCCGGAAAATAGAATCGGGGTACATCCTTCTCTGCAGGCCTCTTACTGCTTCCTCCTCTTGGACTACTCACTGGAGTTTTTGGACTAGATTGTCCTTTTGGGATTCCACTCGCCGATGTGTCAATGTGCTGCGCAAGCACAAACAAAAAACAAAGTCATAAAATCATGATTATGATTTGATTATTATATCATATCATCATCAGGTACAACACGACGCACTAACGCAATTTATGTGTACGTTTTTATCATATTTTACAATCATTCAACATCCAACACGAAAAATCAGCAAAATCCCTTGTAAATTATTCTTGCTCATTGTTTGTACTCCAAATCTCACGTCAAATACACAATTCATTATTCAAGGATCAACGTATTAAAATCAAGACCACCAGCATCATCATCTAATCAACACACCACCGTCGTCAGTCAGACAAGCGTATATTATTCCATCCTCCCACACAATTTTTTACTGCGTGGATCATTATGAGATGATGCATAGCATTTCATTTCGCCCAGTCTATTTACATGCCAGCACAGTATTGCCACTGCAATGGATTTGTGTCTAATGCTGCGATTTAAATTGAAACTACATAATTTTTATATTCATCTGTTTTATTACCCATCTGCTAAGCCAAAAATTACTGTGATTAATTAAAAAGCATTTTATCATAATTGTCATCATGAAAAAGAACATCTACTTCGGAACAACAATCATTATGATTATGAGTAATTTGGGGAATTATGAAAATATCTCTACATCACAATTGCAATGAAGCAGGCGCGGTATGGCTCCATCATCACATATTTCAGTAGACCGACCGACAAAAACATGAAAGCCCAAATGGCTCAACACTCCGTGAAATTGAAAATATTATTATTATGATAAGTATTATAACGCATTATCTCATCAAAACTTGGAGAAGAGAACCCAAGCAGCAAAGAGTAAAAATCTTATAACAAGCTTATAATATTTCAATTTTCAAAATGGAAGGAGTTTACAAAAAGTGTACATTCAAATGATTATTCAAGCCTGTATCTCTGCCTCTTCTGGATAATTGCCAACGAAAGCTAATGTACTTTACTTTGTATAACAAAGAAGGCCAAAGACTCTGTTTAGGGCGCTGCCTGATTCTCATGTTATGTTTGTGAGTACATTCAACAGTATACATATCTACGTTACATTATCTGTTGGTGTTAAGCCTTTCACTTGCATACTGAATAAAGCAAAAACATCGAAACACATAAATAACTGAAAAAATTCAAACACCAGAGCTAGTTGTACAAACCGACAGAAAAAATCCAAAGTCGATACTTTTTTTTCAATTTTCGCTTTGACTCTCTGCTTAATGCTCATGATTATGTTTGTTCACTCACAAGAAAGAGTTGATGAGGTGAATGCTGATGATGGTGGAGAGGTTGTTGATGTTGCGAATGATGATGGTAATGGGTGCCATTCGTAACACTATTTGGGGAAACAGCAAGGCTGTTGACATTGGCAATATTGATGGTGTGATGGTGGTTTGTGGTGGTGGAGGAGGATGTGACATTTACATTTTCCCTGCCTGGCGAGCTTCTCCACGGCGCGGTGGTGGAGGACGACACTACCGGTTGCTGTTGGAGTTGTTGTTTTCGCGCTGCCACGATGCTACTACTTATACTACTGGCGGCGTCTAGGGAAAGTCTGCTGGAGGGCGACACAGGGGCCGACGATGTGGTAGACGAGGAGGATGATGAACCCGGTGAGTGAGGAGGACTTGCGAATGAAATACTTGCAGTAGGATATTTCTCAAACATTTGAACACGATCCGCAACACTAGAGCCTGGCCCAAACCGGAAACCGTTAAAACGACTGTGATAGCCACCAGTGTATTGGTTTTCACGATTTGTACCCGCGCTTTCATCTTCTACAGAAGAGAAAAGAGGATGACCTGTTATAGGGATAGGGGTTCCATTGGGAGATGTAGAAGTATCAGTGGAAGCAGGAGGCGGTTGAAACTTAAGTTTACCTTGTTGAACAGCTATGGCTGCAGCAAGAGAGCCAGAGGGAGATGGTAACCGTTTCTGCAATTCGAGTCTTTGTTGAGTCAAGGGATGCTGTTGACTTTGACGAATTCTTTCTTTGGCAAAAGCAACACGGGAGTAACCATTTGTGCTACCGGTAGGGCTAAGATTTGGAGACGACGTGGCAGATATGTTATCAGAGGGCGACGTGGGAAGACCACCGCGGTGACCACAACCTTCCGGAGGAACATTTGGGGTGGGTGCGTGATGACTTGCGAAAGTACCGTGCACCACTTGACCTGTCCTAAGAGCATGAAACAGTCTTTCCTCCTCCCTTTCCAGCTCCCTCATTTCATTTTTATATGGCACCGGACTACTATTCATTACATGGATAGGTTGATGCAGGACTTCTGCTTGTTGAGTATTAATTGTAGTATTCTTTGGCTTGATAGGACTAGAAGTAGCATTAGCATACCCATTCGCTTTCACTACCTGAGTATTATTATTCGAATTACTTGCTTCATCAAATCTCTCTATCGGTATGTGACGCTCCTTTCCACCATCTCCTCCTGGACCAGGGCTAGTTGAGTACGACCTATTACGCTGCATAGATTGTTGTGAATTGAATAATTTTATTGTGGTCCCACCTCCTGGCTGATTTGCAACAGGTGACAGACTAGGACTAGCTGAAGAGGGTACACCCATTACTGGACTGTTCATTCTACCAACTTTTTTCTCCAACAACTGCTGTCTGCTACTACTTGACTCAGCCCAAATAACATTTCTCGAAACAGGTCCGATTCCCGGCATATTAAACTTACTCACTGCTCCATCCACTACACTATTGCTACTCTCATGATTATGATGATTTCCCATTGTTGCAACTGGTACAGGGGCAAACATTTGCGAAGGGCTTCTTTCTCTGGTGATATCTTGAGGTTGTTGTGGCTGTTCAAAACGTTGCACCACAGCCAATATACTTTTTGGCAATGCCTTTCTCCCCATACTCCCTGGACTTGGTTCTCTCTCATTCTGTTGAGCTATATCCTGGGGATCTAATGAGGACGCCGACTTTGGGGGACTCTTTTGACGCTGGGGTTGCTGATGAAATTGTCTTTTAGCCTTGTCACGTCTCACAAACGAACTAACTAAATGCTCCAGTTTGGGTGTCAACCCTGGATCCGCTAATAACTCTAACGTGTCCTCCATTCTTTTCATGTTTATAGCCTCTTGCCCTTTTGTCCAAGACTCGTAAAGCGCATCCGCATGATTATGAATGGCCTGAGCCAGCTCAGCCACTTCCTCAGAACTCATGCTTCCACCACAACACAAAATCCATGAAAACTACAGACACCAAGTCTTCCTACGAACAAAACTCCCTTTTCCACTTCAATTCTCAAACCAACGAACAAAGACTCATTGTTTAACTTTCAACAAAAAAACATTAGAACAATGAAAACATCCTCCGAAAGAGGTAGGACGATACAGCCAAACAAAAACTCTCTTGTTGTATTTTTCCCCTATAATCGATTCCTTCCGGTTTTGCACAGACATCACAGAAACTCAAAAGAATTTTTCTTCCGAGTGTTTTTTTTATGGTTTTTACAAGAATGCCATTGCCATTGCTATGCAGTCTTGTTCTTGCATGAAAAAGACAAAGTCAAGCGTTCCATTTCCATGCATGTCTCATGTCTCCCACTATACTATATTCTTATACCTTACGTAACGAGCACGATGACATATGCCACGTAATGAACACACGCAAAAAGAGGAAACCGACGAGAAGAGGATGATAATGATGATGATTTCTTTCAATTTCCAACTCCACCTTCTTCCTGAGAAGTCATATATCTTTTTTTCTTTCTCGCCAAATCTGGACTATTATTATTACAAACACCAAAAATCCATTTCACGATTATATGAATCGTATTAATAATACGATGTACTACTCTAAGAGCATACACTTTTGCTCAGTCAACATCACCATTTCATACACTAAAAAACCACAACAAAAAATACGCCACAGCCACAACTTCCAGTTCTACAAAAACAACGTTTCTCTTCAATATGGAAAATATGTGTCTGCTTTGCTGTCTTTTTTTTCTTTGCTAGTTTATTCTTCCGCTGTTTCTTGGTTTTTCTTTATAACACCATATTCTCATCATGATGAACATGATCTCTTCTGAGTAGGGTTCACACAGTCATATAAAAAACGCACATACAACAAAAGTGTTTCCTGACTTCTCCTCTTAGCTTTTAAATCTGATTTGTTTATTGGAGACAAGAAAAGTGAGTGGTCTTGGTCTTAACTTGACTATGCGTCGTCGGTGTACCTATGTCGAAGGAAAACTCTGAAAAAAGTATGCATGAAATGTTTGGTATTATTGCATTGCAACTTGGGTCTCTCCTTTTTAATAAACATCTGCAACAACTTTCAAAAGAGATTCTTCTCGTTCACTGTGTTATTTTTAACTGTATTAGGATTAGGAGACAGGATATAAGTAAGTGTGTTATATATGTTTTGAAGAGATGATGATAATGAAGATGCTGAGGACGACCAATGACTTTCTTGTAAGAGCAGAGCAACAGGGCGATGTTTTATTTTTTTCTCTTTCAATCTTCGATGCAATGATCCCAAAAATACGTTATGTGGACGTATCACAGTAGTAGTAAAGTAGTACGATATGTATTTAACAACATAACCGATAGAAGCGCAGAGATTTAAGATAACACACGACAACACTGGTACAACAACTCCGTGCCACGCCACGCCAATCCAATCCACAAAGGAAATACCAGGAAGGAAGTACGAAGAAAAATAGCATGCATACGAATTCTTACTGCTAGCTGACTGAGCTCTCAGCAGAGTATTTGAAATCTCACTTATGTCGTCTTCCTGTCTTATTTGTTACACCACACCGTTTTTTACACGCTTCCTTGCATTATTAGACTACATAGGTATTTTATGCATGCATGCCATTTCACTAGCGTGGTAGTATGATATAAGGAAAGGAGAAGTGAAGAAGAATTCAATTTTAAAAACTGATGTTGTTGTGAAAGAAAATTTGTAAACGTTGTGTGTGTAATGTTGATTGTGATTTGATTATGATGATACAGCAGCAGCCCGAGCTCAGACGGAAAAATTAAGAAGGGTGCACGCTAATAGCTTTTTGGTAAATGGAAAAGTCTATGTTGATGATGATGACGATGATGAGATGAGACTACTACGCAGAGTTGCAGTCACAAGTCAAGTCCAAGTAAAAAAGTTATATTTTGGGTGTTCATATTTTTTTAAAGTCTCCTTTTACAATAATATCCACAGAACAGAGCAACTTGACTTATTGTAACATTATTGCGCACTGGCTTTACCACCACCACCAAAAAAACGACGTCCTTTAATTCTGCTCTGCCAAAGCAATAATGTGTCGTCGCTGTCGCTGAGTTTCGTTTCGAGCACTATCGCGTCGCATTGCTCGCGCACTACTAGACCAGCGTATTTTTGCTTACAAACTTTTTTTCAAAAGATTAGTTTTGTAGAATATAATCTCTGTTCATGCATGCATAAGAGCATGCAAAGCAATAGAATGAACGGAGAAGCATAAGCTTTTTTTCTTACAAATGTTTTTGTGTGCCATGTACCCACGCACTCTTCTTCTCTTTCAGATTCAAGCACATGTGTATACCTAAGTACATTACATACATATTATGGAGATATGTGCATTGCTTTGCTTACTTTTTTATAATAATGGGCTCACATGAACATTAAAAAATTCTGCCTGACTGAAAAAAGAAGATCGCATAATATATTTGTACACTTTGTGTGGACTACATCATCACAGAAGCAGTGGTGGTAATAAGCTTAATTTCATTGCGTAACTTATTTCATCCTCCTTATTCTCTTATTTTTCTGGTAAAAGAAGTAGGTCCATGTCCACCACCACACGTAATAATACGGAAATACCTAATAGGGCGAAACGAAACGATGATGGTGGTGGTTGGTGAGTGGTGACGATGATGATGACGACCAAGATTTTTATGTTCAAACAGATATACTGGTAGTAGTGGTCTCTGGTCACAAAAAAGGAGATGAAAATGAGCTATGATAACAAGTTGAAGTTCGATATTTTTTTAAATAGCGTAGTTCAGAAATATTCAGAATTCCATTCCAGGGATCCTAGTTAAACCCGACATACATGATAATACACGAACAAAATCACGACAACATGATGTTCAATAACAACAAAGTAAACAATGCGATGTAACGAAACGAGGCAAGTACAAGCAGATGAAGTAAGTCACGTTTTGATGGAATTCTATTCTTTTTCATATCTTTTTTGTAAAAAGAGGGATGATAATACGTTGAATGTTGATTAGTATCAGTAAGAAGGACAAAAAATGAAAATCGTGAAAATAACAAGATCGTGATAGATCATTTTTTTAAACAAGAAAATATGGCTGTTTTGTCATTGCATTTCAAATGTTTTTTTTTTTTTCATTTTTCGAATAAGATTGCAGAAAAACAGGAAATTATTTTGGAAGGTTTATGGGGAAATTTAATAATAAATCTTGTTTTCTTCTGGTACTGTATTGCTTTGCAATCACATCCCATTACACGGTCACATTTTTTCACACACTTTTTGATGGGTGAAATGCGATGTACAGCCTGCCAAAAATTGATGAATAGAGGTGCTTACACCTTGTGTGTCGTGTAGGTTAATACCGTGAGAAATTTCTGATTCGGTAAGGTCGTATTTTTTTCACGATAATCTTTTACTTAAACAATTTACAGCTCTTTAAATGCCTTTAAACGATGATGCGATATATGAGCAACGCACAAACATAAAAATCAACCCAACCAAGCCACCACGCGGTTCAAACTGGCAGAATGTTTGGCTACGTCAACATAGACCATTGGATAAGGTTTATCTTCTTCCTCGTAAAAAATGCGAAGTAAACAAGCCTCAAGCAAACAAATGAATAAAATAGGAAGATCACACACATTTTTTACTTCTCTCCCGTCGTGGTAGTTTCATCCTCATCATCACATCATCATTCGTACTTTTTTTTTCATCATGATGATGATCAAATCTCCTGAGAGAGACTTGTTGTGGTATGATCAGTTGTACAGAGGGTGCAACATTAAAATATTTTAGATGAGTACAAAGACTAGTTCAATATGAGCATCATCATAGAGAAGACGGTTTCCACATATCATTGTCATAATTATTGTTGCCCATTGCAATATTTTACGCATTTTAATAGCATGAGCTTTTGCTTTCATATTCATTATTCTATTCACAATCAGTCAGATAGATGGATAGATGGGACATGGGACAGGACAGGACAAGGGACAAGCCCATAGGCAATATTTTTGAAGAGTGAAGCTTTTAATGTACAGACTAGAGATCCAAGGATAAGTAGGGTTAGTTTGTCCATTTCATAAAATGACCACTGTCACCATTCAGCAAGCAGCAAAATATAAGCAAAGGAAAATCGAAATTTATGTAATGAATGAGGGAGACTTGTCAGATGAAATGACTGAATCAATGAATCTTTTCCTAGCTAACTATTAACTTCTCTCTGTAGTGGTTGTTGTCTGTGTCCTTTTCACATGAAAAGTTAAAAACCTCCCAAGGACATGCACATTATCGAAAAAATAATATTTCGGCTTAAATATAATTGAAAAGCAAATAGTAGTACATTTAAAAGTCACGAGTCCTCCTCACCAAACAGACTTTCGCAAAAACCATTCTCAACACTATCAACATGTTGAAAATTAAAGTGACAACTTGACTATTTGAAGGTGACGATGATGTTATGATGCTATATGCTATAGTAGTCAATTTGTAATTGTATACAAATATATTTACTTACATTTGACTACTTTTCCCAATTTGTTTGCGAAATTATAATGAAGTCAGACTGATGACAATGATGAAGAAGAAGAATGGGGGCAAGTTATTAAATATCAACAAAACAAGAGAGTTTTTTCTTGTAATAACACTTTTTATGAATTTTTGATAGTCCCTTTTCAGTAAAATATAAAATATCAACACGTCCAACAGTGAGATTGGGAATGCTGATAAACCTGTGTTTGTGTAATCAATACCTACTTACTTGTCATTCAATCCAAGGAACAACTTTTATAAAAACGAACAACGAGCTACATTTATATTGCATATACGTTACGGGCAAGAGCTTATTACATGAAGAGGAGATGCAGTTTGTTATAATTAACCAAACTAGACAAGTTTGCATATAAAAAGTGATTACATCTACTAATGACAATGCTAGCAACACTAGCAAGCAGTGCGAAAGATACAAAAGCGAGATAAACTTGTTCACTCACTTTTTGTTCATCTCTTTCATTTGACTTGATCTCACGCTTCTCACTTCACTACAAAAGGTAGTAAGCGTGTTACAGTGAGTGGAGAAGGGAAACGGAAGGCAAGGGCTTTTGATTTTTAAACGCTTGAAATTTGAGAGAAAAAGTGCACGAGGGCAGGAGAGCAGTAGGTTTGATCTCATAGTCATCCATCATAAAGCATGATCGTCTTGCGAAAATAAAAAGTGATTACCATGTTTGTGGTCTGGTCTAGGTTTAGAATCTCCGAAATTAACATGAATTCGACATTCGATAATTATGTACAAGGATGAAAAATTCAAACAGACTAGTCAGATCCAACCAGAATTATTTTAACCGCTACCCCACCACGACCTGTCCTAGACGCAGCATAGCAGGGAAAAAAATCAGATCATGATCATTGGTATAAATTCTCTTGCATCTGTACATTTGTGTAGGACGTCTGGCGTTTATCATTAAAATTCAATCGGCACAGGTAAGTCAATATCATGATCAAAAATAAAATGATACACTGTGAGATAACCGCATACGCATAACACACCAGACGAAAACCACCTACTTTACATACAAGACAATTTTTCGACCTTTATCCTTGATTTTCTTTAAATGATGATGATTGTAGAATATGGGTAAACCGGACGTCCGCGTCCTTATAAGTACAGAGATGAGTAGGTTGATGTACCTTGAACTGACTGTGAGTGTGCGTCCATTTGGAATGAAAATGAATCAGTATTAATAAACGGATCCAATCCAAGATCATTTTTACACATACATAAATTTCAAGTCAAGAAACTAGTCAACTATTTGGCAGTCAGAGAAGAAGTTAGACCGACAAGATGAACAGTAGTGCCATCGTTATCAAAATACATACATTCTCCAGTCATAATATACTCCTTATTTATGGGAACATGTCGACTTATGACAGGCAAACAACACCCCTCCTCCTCCGCTTTTTATCTCAACTTTTGTCACTGCTTTGCCTGCTTCTTTCTGAATACATGTAAAAGTTACAAGAAGCACTAAATCATCATCGTTTTCGTAATACTCTGATAGTTTTGAAACAAAGTAGAAAAGCACGACGCTACGGATGTCTGCGTCTATAGAAAATCAACGAAACATGTCTGTTTTCTCTTATTGACTTCATTTTGCTTCGGCTTGCGATTTGCTCTAAAGACGATGATCCAATCCTACTCATCACATTAACATTGTACCTTGTATCTTCTTATTACTTATGTATGAATGAGTAAAAAAGTAATGATCATCATCATCATTACCTCACTCAAGTCAAGAGCAAAAGGTTCTTCATCCTCCTTTTCTTGGAATAATAAAAGAACAGGAAATGGAAAGTCGTTTCTTGAGCTTAACATTCAGAATAGTTGGTAGAAGCTTTATTTGTTGGGTTGGGATTGGGAGTGCATACATTATGAATTGCAATACGAAAACGAACACAATCGATCCAATCTTTTGTCTATATTCTGAGAAGGGAAAAATCCACACGGGACAAGATTAAGAAAATGGAGTATAGAAAAAAAGCGAAAGCTCATTCATCAAAATACCTTGTATTAGATATTAAATGATTGTTTTTGATCTTCCACGTATCTTACAGAAAAAGAGAAAAGCGAGCATGATAAGTTGGAAAACATGCATGAATGTAAGAAATGCGAAATGAAAAAAATGGCCATAAGTAACTCTCTCCCGTCCGATTGCCCATTTCTATTGGAGAAAAATCTTTAATTTATATATTTTTTTGGCTGATGGAATTAGTAAAAATGATGATCTATTCATGCGAAACCAGAGCACAACGATGAACAAGAAGGCAAAATGAAAAACAGCAATGGATGATGATGATGCCGACGATGGAGACGAAAATGAGAATTGTGTAAAATTAAATTGCTTTAAAAACTCATCGTTATCGTTCACGATGATTACATCACAAGCAATATAATCACTACTATGCATATAATGAAGTCGTACAAACAAACAGAGCTATTATTTTCATAAATATGCAACTGTAACAATATAACGAAATGACTGCTATTTGTTCATTGATTCTAAACTGCTCGACTCCCAACTTTTGTAATGCAGTTATTTATGTAGAGCATACAACAGAATTAGGTTTTTGTTCTTTCGCAAACGTGACGGACTGATTTCTGTTGCAAAATAGTATTTTCAAAAAAAGTAAAACATAAATATTACAAAGTATTACATGAAAAATCAAAATGTGCCAGTGCTACCACCACGTATGACTGAATGAGTGAGATAAGCTCCTCCATTCCATCCAATGCCCTGTTGCTGATGGTGGAGTGCTACTGCTAGGAACATGATCATCATCATGATGAGGATGATGGGAGATGCAAAGGAAGATAGGAGTGAAGGGAAAGTTATTTTTGGACACCCACGCGGAATACACTACATGCATTGAAATCGGTCCAAATTTGGTTGTTGGGGGTCGAATTAAAAAGCCTCATGTATGCATTATATACATACATATATACGGGGACCTTTAGAAGCTTCGGCCAGACTGCAACATGTTTGCTATAAAAAAAATAAAAATATTCCACTCCACACATGTACAGACATAATGTTACTTGATACTACGGCTGAAAAATTGTAACATTTTCTGCAACAACAACTCCTCCACATATCGATACACCAAACAGCATGAATCAAACGCTTTAGTGGTAAAGTAGCATGAAAATTCAATGGAAACTTAAAGTGAAGTGAACCCAACCAAAAACGCCTACCTAACCTACTGACTAAGTTGGTGCTGCTGCCGTTGTTGTAGTCGTAATGTAGTCTTAATAGTGGATAACTTAATATCACACTTAGAAAAATCAGAAAATGTGTTGTACAAAGCAAATTATGCTCCTTGAAATTCAACTTGAATCACTTCTAATTGTATTATTAGGTACAAAACAATATATGACTTTATACATAGCTGAATGAGAATGTCCAACAGTTTTAAAATCCGAACATAAAAGTACAAAAATAGGTAATCTACCCAATCTACCCTTTCTTTACCCATTTGCCCCAAAACGTATCATATAATGCCTGAATTCGTGATCCCGAGATATGGAAATTTTTCTGCTTAACAGAGTTTCTAATGCAAAATACAATTGGAATCAGTCTGCTCTCTTAAATACATAATGTGGAAAACAACACTAATACTTCATAAATTATGCACATTATATCGACGAATTGTACACATTCACAACGGGATCCGGAACCAACGCCGTGAACAAATATTGACTATGCCGATATTTTTGTATCTCAAAAGGAAAGGAATGCGAGCGAATGGCTTAAGCAGGGGAATAATACCTTTACTTTGTTTTCTAGTCTAAGCAAAAGAGTCCGCATGTAAGAAATTATTTTGGATACATTGGGACGCGGACGGTTACATTCGTATGGCAAATACGTAATAAAAATCTGAACATCCTTTTCAAAAATTCACAGCAACAAACAACCCATTAGAAGAACATGCATATTATATTATAGGAATAAATTGATCTTATTTCCAGTTGATTCCATTCAATTTTCTATTTACTTACGTTATACTCTGTCGCGGTAATAATGGTAGGTGTAGGTACATAAGGTAAGCATACAACATCAAATCCGTTATGCTCATCATCATGATTTTGCTTGAAGGAATGGAGATGAGTAAATTGTGACGTGACGGATGTTTTGTATGTTACGTAGTTTTATGAATTTTACACAGAATTATGCATCAACAGAGTTCACCTTGGTTTGAATTTAGTTACGGTCGGATTTTAAATGGAGTTTTGTGAGGTAAGCCACGACAATTTAGTTGGAAAATATATTGCGCTGATGTTGCCGCTTTTCGCGGTGGTTTATGGCGTTACACTGCACGGCAGCTGTATTAGTGCAATAATGATACAGAAAAGACCACGCCACGCCACTATGATATATATGTAACCTCTTTTGTGGTTAGTTTAGTCATTTATCGTTACTGAAAGCTAGAAAACTATTTTTACGAGGACGCCAGCCAAATAATGGTAATGATACGATCATCATTAACTATCATAAAGATTATCACATTTGATACCGCGTCGTACAACATCAAACATCATGAAAACGACTCTATGAAGTACACATTAAAAATGCATTTATAAACTCATCTAGTTTACACGGATCTCCTCTTCTCACAAAAGTTTGGCAAAAGCCATCATCCCATCACCAATTTGCCATAATAATCACATAGTATTCGATGAGATGGATGGTGGGATGATATCACGAAAAGAACTAAATACTACTGCTGCTTTTTTGATTATCCATACATTTCAGCAGACGACCAAGAAAGACATCCACACATGCCATTTTTGCACTTTTAATTCAAAAAAATCAATTACAAATTGCATGTGAATAGCAAACCAAGCCATATAACTTGGTTGAACGCGAATTGCAATAAAAATATAATTGCATGTTTTGGGGCGGTTGGCAAATATATTTGGTATGAGAGCACAACACCACCATAATATACATATATTAAACTCTGTATTGTGCTGAATAAAGGCAGTGATTTCAATAAATACATATAATTTTTTTGAACACGTAGTGTGTGTAGGAAGAATAGAATCAAAGTTTACATGTAAAACCCTTTGCGCCACTCTCAGATTGTGATGATGACATGAGATGATGATGGGATGTATCAAAACTTATTTTGCACAAAAAATGTCTGAAATCTATAAATTTTAATGGAATACAATATTGAAAAAATGTATGACTTCAAATAAAAGTTGCCATAATGTTCAATGTTTACATCATATTATTCCAATTTTAATTTTACAATTCAATTCATTATATTGCAAAAGCCAAATATTTTTGTTCAATCATTTTTTTCCTCTTCACTTCACGTATAACGCGTTCTCAATCTCAAAAATCACATCTCTCTCTCTCTACTCAACTAATAACAGTGTCTCACGGAATGCAAGCCTACAATCACAATAAAATGCAGCAACATATTATATGCAACAAACATGCTAGACTATAGACTATATGTTTAACAACGCCTTTGAAAAATAACTTCATTTTCTTTCCTTACATGGCACAATGAATACAAATGAACTAAATGTCAAGTATGTAGTAAGCTCGTTGATTTTTCTTCGAAATAAACTATCTGACAGCAAAAAGGAATGATGAATGTGAGGATGTGCGTGGTAGATGGATGATTTTTTTTAGTAAGGTGGCAGTGCAGTACAATGTTGATTTGGTGGTGGTATACCATTACTAATTCTTTTTGCATTGTTGTCCATTACGCATTCAACCGTGCATCATTAACTTTGGCTTTTTAAACAGCGTCATCGTCATATCATCATCAACAATTTACAATGTATTCCCATCTTCATCTTCATCGTCCTAAAAAAAATCCGCACACACGATCATCATCACACCATTCATTCCTTCTAGTAATCATTTATGGGCAAAGGGTGCGGAATTGCATTATTCATTATTGAACTTTTTTTTGGCTACCGACCATATAACGACCATAACGAGACGCGTAAAATTACCAACTATAATACCGTGTCATAAGGGTCGAGCATGTACAACTAACTAATTAACTAATTGCATTTATTTATCACAATCGGCACCGGCAGACTGGCTATATGATTATTTCTTCATTCTTGTTTCTGTTTCTTGCTTGTCGTCGTGTGGTTCTTGTGTCATTCATTTTCGTAAAACATATTGGTAGTCTCTGTTAAGTTGACACTAGGACTATTTTACTAACTGTTGAATGAAATTGAAGGACAAGAACAAGAATGCTGAGTGCTATACCTAATGCTTGAGTGGCACATTGCTTCTCTTCTCAGATTAGTCAGCTTCAACATCTCAGTTAGTTTAGTTCAGAATACCCCAATCAACATCATCAGATCTGTGTTCAAGAAAATGTGATAATGATATGATAATATTATTCGGAATCACTGAATCATGCATGAGTTCTGAAAGGTTAAAA
This sequence comes from Entomobrya nicoleti, assembly GCA_034695465.1. Classification (NCBI taxonomy): domain Eukaryota; kingdom Metazoa; phylum Arthropoda; class Collembola; order Entomobryomorpha; family Entomobryidae; genus Entomobrya; species Entomobrya nicoleti. The sequence continues at coordinate 37,370 of JAQFZG010000070.1, forward strand.
CTGACTTTTACTCAGAAGACGAATTTCACTGATGTCAAGGTCAGGAGACACCACAACATTATTGTCGAGTGTCGTGAGCAGTAAACAACACCAACACAGAAAATAATTTACAAGTTACTTGTAGGAGTCCGGCAGGCTCCCAGGCCTACGAAAAGTGCATGGCGCCCACTTCAACGTCACAAGAAAGGATGAACACAGTTTTTATTTTAAAGACGATGTACTAAAAAGTACATTTGTATGATCGTAAACACTTTATATTGGGATTGTGATGTGAAACAGGTTTTTCACATCGGCATCACCTACCTTAATAAAAAGTTAGTAACGGTGTGGCTATCTTACAATTTTTGGATTTCACTAAAAGTTGGTTTTGAAGGCTGCGAGTTCGAATGTTAGCACAGTTTGAGACGTAGACTTTTAATATAAGGTCAGATGGGAGTTTTGACATTTATAGTATATAACCTTTCACCTATGACTCCTATGACATTCCATCCAAATTGTACAAATAAGGCGTTAGCAGGCTGAAACTGGGATAATGAAGGTAATTTGGGGAGCTGTATTTTAAGTTGAGGTCATATTTGAGTTTTGACCTTTGACCTATGAAACCCCAAATCGGCCAAATCGTACAAATAAAGCCTTAGCAGGCAGAAACCCAGATTATGGGGGTAATTTGTAAAGCTGAATTTGAAGCTGAGGTCGTATTTGAGTTTTGACCTTTCTTTTCCCAGTAGGGGTACTAAAATAATAAAAATTTGAATATGAGGTCAGATGTGTGTGTCGACTCTTCCTACCGCCGGGTAGGATGGAAAAAGTAGTTTAGGGTTAGAAATAGGCCAGAATTGGAAAGTCGGTTTGGTTAGGAAAAGGGGGGGGGATTTCTGATTGTCCTAATTACGCTTTAAGTTGTCCCAACCTAGGATCTGTACATTTGTATGTACAATGGGCTCAGCTAGTGTAGTATGGTTCAAAAGCAATTTGTTGATACCCATAAATAGTCATGATTCATTGTGAATTTTAGATGCAGCAATGAGCATTAGAAAAGAATCAACTATTTTTGTAGGTAGACCATATTATATGTAAAAAAAAAATCAGTTGACGAATTTAGAAACAAAAACAAAGACACATACCATACCCATACTGCTACGCTGCTGTGTCCAATTCAAATGATGTACATGAAACAAAAAAATGAATTGTATAATAGATACACTAGAAATAAACACAAGAAACTATGTAAGCAATAATAAGATATCTGCAATTATGTCATGAATTGATTATTATGATGGCTTCACTTATTAATATTATTACGTCGCACATTATGTAAGTACAAAAGTTTGGCAAGTCTAACCAAATCCAGAGAGAGTCCTACGTAAAACCTACCGACATCAACACACTCTTAAAGTGCTTTCTATGTCGTCATAAAACATAATGACGATGTGGAACGCCCAGTTTTTACCAAAAACTATAGTCTATAATAGGCACATGATTGTCAAACTGCAGAATTTACGGCTACAAGAACGCCCTCAAGGTTAAATCTGATAATACTGACGGCGATGGTGGTCTTATCAAGAAGGTGGTACTGATTATTTTAAGGATTCCCACAAGACGATGTAGACGTAACATTTTATGAAAGCAGTAAATATCTTTTAAAATTCTTCCACTAAAATGCTTTAAAATGCACTAAACTTGTTTCAAACAGATCTTATAAATTAATAGCAATAGCATAACTCACCCTTGTTCGATTTTTTCTTGGTTGAAGCGTGTATTCCAACTTTGAGAGACCCTTGAAAATTTCTGGTCCACGACCTTGCATGGAAAAAGGAACGTTAGTTTGTATCACATATTATCCAGGTTTATAATTGTAAAAGTAAATTATTTACTAATTAACTACCCGCGCAAATTCCATCAATATCCTTAAAGTACTGCTGATAATTTTCGTCTTCCGAAAAAAATTCCGCTAGTAAATGATTCATAAAACTGGGAAGGTCTGGTCGCGTTTTATCAGCGCTCAGTGAACGAACTCGATGCGGAATTAGACGTGGTGACTTCAGTTTCTTGCCAGGACTGTAGACTGAGCTGTTAATTATCTGGTGAGCTTCCCCTTCACCGTTTTTCGGAACAGTTGACATACTTGACGTTGATATAAATTAACTTTCTCAATTTTAATTTTGTGGTTTCATTCAATAAACGTTTTCTTTGAATCAACACAATGATATTTGAACACCTGTCGCAATTTTTCCAATTTTAATGAGCCGATACTTAGAAAAATGTCCCGACAAAAATGCTATTAGTTTAGTTTAAAACTATTACTTTCCTTCCAGTTTCCAACACTCGCTTTTTTGTTTACAAAAAAATGACACCTGACTTTTCTCAGTGAATTTACTTTGTTGTGGCAATGCAGTGATTTCATGCACCTAAAAACACAAAAATCTGCGCAAATGCCTTATCACATCTATGCAAATTAGCTGCGAGCTTTAATTTGTTTACTTTGAAATGGGGCAATGCAAGGATGATCACCATTACGAGAAGCATAACAAAGATATTAGGTTTTAGATATTTAGGTGAAACAATGTGATGTATTTTTATCAATTCTTTATTACTTTAACTCACATTAAAAATAACAACAACAATTTAACAATTAATGAATAACAGTGCATCTTTTAGGTTTACCAAAGTTTGCAGTTCATCAGAGATTCAGTCAGCTTTGTATAGGTTTTTTTGCGATACAGCCTATTAAATTTAATTCATGACAAAATGTTACAAAAGACATACAAAAAAGTATAGAAAGATGTTAGTATTAAAAACTATAAAAACATGAGACAATGAGACAACTGAAGTATATTTCATAAATATGTTATTTATGGTCCTTTTATAAAAAGAATATCTAGTTTACCTAGATAATATTAAAATGCGTATCTAGAGATTTCGAGGTTCATTAAATATTTTCAACCGTACATTTTTTGTAGATACTTTGGTTTTATCTTCCTGGATTGTTCAAACCGAGTTTTCTTCTGCTACGAAATACTACTAGCCTGAAACGAAAATTTTACATTTAGAATATATTGTAATTAACTTATAGGTACACATTAATTAAACGTCTAAACCACCATGCACCAAGTTAACAAGTTTCTATAAACAAGTTATTATTCTAGCGGTCAACTTAACATTACTTATTATTATTACATTTTTGTTTGTGTTTTTAAAAACAAATAGCCATTTAACTTATATAGCAAGTGCGTTAAATGCATAACTTTCTTAATTATTCAACAATCGAATAATATCTTGTATTCTTTGATTTAATTATGACCAGTCTCTGTTAGCATCACTTTCCCTAATGATGTGACTAAATATATATATATAAGTATACTTATAATTACTTTCATCGAATTATTCTTTCATTTTTCATTATTTTCTGTGGTTATGCTGAATTTACTAATGCTTCTACTGTTAAGCCTTTGACTGAAAGAACATATCGCATACAGTAGTGTTTTTGTTTTCCAAAATCGGACGGGCTTGTCACTTTGTCAGTGACCGATAATTTGTTAATTATGAAACTTATCGTAAATAATATTATTGTTTGTTAGTAATGTGAAGACTTTTCTTCTTTTCTTTCTACTATTTCAAATGGTAACTTGACATTATGTTATTGCAAAAAATCTTAGATAACATTGATAGAATGAAGTTTCCGTAACATAATACAACCATGATACATTAAAAATGAAGAAGAAGAAACGAAGTGAAAAATTCTACACTTGAAATGATGATTGTTATCATCATATTGGCTAAGTTAAATTACGGAAAATCATTGCATATTCAAAATTCTAACTAATAGAATATTTCAGGTATTTCAAGAACAAGTTATTGAACATGACTAAAGCTATCGCTAATCTTTTGACTATTTCAACATCTTACAACCTAACCAAAGTGCAAAGTCTAAAGATGAATGAAAGCATTATTTACTTCCATGCTTTCATTTTTTAAGAATTCGAAGTAATATTATACAAAAATACAAACATGATTGTCAATTAAAACGACTAATTAACATGCAAAATGTGTAAGACCATTGCTTTCATTTCGATCATTCTACTCATATTTAACGAGCTTTAATAACACATCCATTTACTTTTGGTGGTGAATTAGTTGCAGTATCTGAATCCGAGCCCGATAAGCTTTTTCGTCCTCCCTCCACCACAGTTAGTGTTACCTTCTTCTTCATTTGTTCCATACATTGGTTAAGCACGTTCAAATCAATATTTGTAGCAGATTGAATTTTCGAACGCACCAGGCTCTTTTTCTCTTCACTTAAAAATGGGTCCAACGCTGCAACAATAGAGGCTGACGCCACGGTACTAGGCAGATGTACTCCAAGTTGATAATCAACAGCACAGTAAGAAATGTAGGTCTTGATTCTCTCGTAAATCTCGTTTTCTCGTAAATGAAAGAACTTCTTTGGAATCATGTTTAAAATAGGCTGAACAAAATCGGCGGAGACAATGCCATTGATATCCCATTGTAACAAGCTTAGCACAAAATTTTCCCAAACCAATAGCATATCTGTTGTAATGCTGTTGGCAGTGTAGGCGACCAAGGTACGAGCTGAAATCAGCGTCCCTGCCATTTTCGAACTGACAAGTATGCATACAGCACCAAGAAGTTGTAATTGGGTTCGAGAAATTCGCTGAATAGAAAGAAACTTGTCCATGTACTGTACCGCTCTGATAAAGACTGCAGTGTTCATGCGCTCCTCGTCACAGACTTCAAACATCCAAATAGCAACGGCCCTTTTCATATCAGGGGTCAAATCATCTTGAACGGTTTGGAAGTAATTGTTTACATATCCAACATACAACTTTTCATTCTGAAGCATAGCAGGGAATACTCGTTCATCTTGCAGTATCTTTTCATCTGACGCAGTTATCTCCCGATGACGACGAATTAGCTGAGGAGGCAACTGATTCTGGTAGCGTTGTCTTTCTTCAAGTTCAGATGACACATCGGGAGACTCCTCCATCATCTCCTCTGAACACACAAGGGACCCCGGTGTCGCCATTTCTACTTTACACAGACAAGAGATTCCAACAAACATTACTGCATCTGCCTTTAAAAATTGAAAAAGCGTATACATGGGACTGTGCCAAAAATTTCGATCTAGCTTACTTTTACTCAATCAACAATTGTGGTGACGTTGGCGTGGCGTCTCTTTACTGGGTGGTAGTGGTGGGTTGGGTAGGGAAGGGAAGAAGGTTGACACTTATCTGGCTGTATGATTATGATACACCTTACACAACGACATCAATCTTTCCAGCCTTCTTAACCTGTTCTAAAATGCATAAATGACCATTTGTTAATTACTTTCATTCGTCTATTATATTTATTATCTCGTCAAACTTTCACCGTCACCGCACGAGTTTATACTATATTGTTCATTAAAAATTACGACATTTAATACATATATATTACTTAAACTCACCTTTTAAGATTCTTCTGTACCTACTGTTTTTGTAGCAAACTTAAATTCTTTTAGAGTATTCCAAACAATGAAAACACTTGTTGCGTCTTTAAAGAACTGTTACATCAACTATACTCTTTCCCACGACTGGCACTCTCACAAAAAAGAACACAGGAAAGCAAAGGAAAAAAGCGTCTTCTTCTTCTTTACCAAATGTCCTTTTTGACTTGTCCTTCAACCTGTTGTTTCGCCCGAAAGAACTTCTTACAAACACAGCAAATGATCGTCACGGAACGGAGGTAGAAGGCAAGTCAAGTGGAGTAGTAAAAGAGGCAATAAAATCTAAGTTTCTTCTACTCGACAAAACTGGAAGACGAACTTGTGTAACAATGCAGTGCAAAATGCTTGTAAAATATTTATGTGTAAAATGCATGCACTCTCTCTGTGCACTGCGTATTATTATTGCAAAGCTATTTTTTTTTTCTTTGGTTAGGGATAGCTTTGATAGCTTGTTCTTTTGGATGTTGGAAAGGATATTGTTATGTTGTTGGAGAAAAAAAAGGATGAGAAATTGGGAATGGGAATGAGACACGAACAAGAGAAGACAAAAAGCATCAAACATGTACAAAGATAACACGGTGAACTGAGCAGAAAAACAGGACAAAAAAACAACAAACAAAAAAAGCATCAGTCCGTCCAACCAGCTATTCTCCATACTCTGTACACTGCTCACTGCTCATGCATATCAGTCAAATACATCTGCATTTATCATAGTATCATCATCAGTAGCTCTACTTTCAACTTACCCTGTAATATAGCTGCTGCTGGAGAACGTGAAATATAAAAATGAAGAAACTCACAATTCTCGTTTAAGGATTAATGGATAAGATAAGTAAGTTCAGTGTAAAAGTACGAAATGCTGGTATGTGTACAAAAGTAGCTCATATAATATTCATATTCATATTACATGTGTGTGGAGTCGTGGAGTGGAGAAGAGCTCTCGTCACGTCATATTTGAATCGAAAAGAATTCATACCACAGGCCAGGCCAGGCCACAGACTACTAAATCCGCACTTTTCCATGTATCCCCATCCATCGTGTTTCCTTTTCGTCTTAAGTCATGTCGCTTTTTGAGTATAGCATGTTTTAGCAGAGAAACTATTCCCCTCCTCTCTATCTGCCCATTCATTCAATTCGGTCCAACTAATGATGATGGTATAACAGATATAGACGTGGACGATAGAAAATTACTCTGAAAGTATTTGGTAGAATTGTAGTGCATGGAAAACAAGTTTTAATACGAAAGATGTTAAAACTGTTGTGCATGCTAGGCACACAAGTGACGGAGTAATTTAAAAGGGAAAAACACGAACAAGAGCACCAGTACCAGCAGTCGAGTCCAGTAGGACGGATAATAAATATGTGTTAGTAAAACTTGTGTAATAAGCCATCTGAGAATGAAAATGAATGAATTGGTAAAAAAAAGGTTTTTGCAGCGCTTGGGTAAGCAGTAAGCACTAAACTCTTCTTTTTTCTGTCAGAGAGGATGGATGAGGCAGATGTGCATTTTTAACCATAATTTTTTTCCTTGCTACATGATATGATGAACGTGCTTTTACTGTGCATATGTATAAAATGCTACTTTTCCAATAAAAGTTAATTACATAGTCAAGTAAAATTGTGTATGTAAAACTGTGCGGAAAGGTTTCTCGACTTTTTTTTCTGCTGGATACAAAAAAATATTGTGGCTGGCTAAACTCTCTTCAGTAGAAACTTGATACACCACACACCACACCACCGGCGTTTAAGGAGGGAGGAAAAACTTAGCGTTCTGATAAATATTATGCATTTAAATGCAGTGTGTATGTTGTAGGTTTAGTTTAGGTGGAAGAGCGAAAAAGAGAGGACGATCGGGTGGCACAATGAACTCTTGGATATTCTTGATATACATAAATTCGCAAGCTATTGTATACGACGACCGTGATATTATGAGCAGAAAGAGAAAGACAAGTGTGAAATAGTATGGATGGAGATTGAGTCATGGACAGATTGATATTTGAGAGGCTATAAGTTTTTTTTTTGAGTTTGCTGACGAGATTTGTTATTTTAATGGGATGAAGGTTGTTGGTTCTGGTGTGGAGCCAAGAATTCGTAGACCTTTTACATGAGCGCCAGAGAGAGCCCGACAAGAAAGAAAATATTTTCCAATCTTTTGTCTTGTCTTCAAAAAATAAAATCTGGTTTGCACTTTGTAAGCGCTGAATTTTTATGTGCAACCAAATTTTACGAGGTAAAAAATTATTGCTTGTTTCAGTATCAGTAAATATGGTTATGAGAAACAGTCGAGTCGTGCGTGTGAAAGTAGAGAGGGAAATATTTAACTGAACAAATGTTAATGCTGATTGCTGACATGCTGAGTCTAAATGGGATGGGGTGATATGAGCAAATTTTTGACTTTCATGAAATAAAGCATCCCAACATTTTTTGCGTTGAACAGGTTATTGATTTATTGATTGATCAATTCTTTCTTTCTTTTTTAAATTAAAATGCCAAAAAAATGAAAGCAATTCCACAATAAAAATGGCACAGCCAATTATTAACCCAGCAGAAAGAACGAAGAAATTACCCTTTAAATTACGCAATTTAGATGGACTATCTAACTTTTTTGAAGCAAATTGATTCACTGACTTATCCTTTTTGATAGATTTATTTTCTTGTACCCTCTTCATCTTTTCTCGTCTGTATTCCATCCAATCCATGTTCATGATTCCTTTTGTTAACCCCGTCTGAAATGCTCGTGACATGTACTTATTTAAATGAGACCTGAAAATTTCCCGTTTTCTCGTTGCAGACGTAATCTCAATAAAAAACGTACCCTGTGCAGACATTTGAAATGGATGATTTCCGCTATTTCCAAAAAAGTTGGTTTGGAAATAGAATCTTTGGAATAGTTCCCAATTAAAACAAGCATATTTCTCCTTGAGTGTCCGCATGTTGCAAATTAGTGTATTATCATTGCCTTGCATTTTCTTGAAAAGTTTCCTCATTAAGGGATTCTCAGAATTTTTAAAAAGCTGTTCCCCTATACCATTTCGAAATCCACTTGAAGCGCCCCACATGAAATTTCCCGCATTCACCAACTCTGAAAATGTTTTAGGAATGGTTTCTGTCCCAGGCGAAACTATTAGCGCTTGCAGACTACAACCATAGGATGCACTGATAATGATGCCATAGCACAACCAAAAAGCGTAGATCATTTTGAAAGTAAAAGTTGGCTTTGGAGGAAATAATTCCTGACACACGAGATATCCCGCTAAATACATTCCAATGCGAAAGATTCTGTTCCTGTTAGATATTGATTCATTAGGGTCTTTATGAAGAACCTGTTTCAAAAGTAAGACATCTATCTGATGAAATATTATTGTAGCTAGTATAATAGATAATACAACCATTGCCCATACATTAGGCACAAACGCTGCAAATATTGTAGTCCATGTGTAGTATAACTTGCCCTTTGACATTGTGAAAGTCACGAAAGAGTATTCAAACGCGGAAGTGAAATGAACATGTCCACATCTTTTCACGTCAGCGCTAACTGCCACACTGATATCTGATACATTTCTTATTAAATCTCCCATACATCCTGCCCATGTTCCATTGGCCAGTAAAATACCTGTGGAGCCTTCAGGGATGGACCCGAATTTGGAACACGGTTGAACTATGTAGCTCATGTTTAGTTTTTCAGCAATAATATTTGAAAAGATGACAAAGACTCCTCGTTTGAGTTGGTATACGCCATTGACTCGTTCCATGACGAAAATAGGTGTGTATTTCGTTGGGCCTACAAGGCGAATAGGAAACTGCTGAAAGTTAAGTGTAAAGTCGGGGAAAATTTGGGACAATGGAAGTGTGGGATTTGTTGGTATTTCCAGAAATTTATTCTGTTTAGAGTAAGTGGATAACGTTTTTATTTGCAATGAAATTTCTTGTATGGCTGGATAAATGGTAATCCTGAAACGCAATTGGGAGAAAATAGTGGAATGCAACAATGAAGTAGATGTAAGTTCACTATCTGTTACAAAAACATAGTAGTCCTCATCCCTTTTAGTGATTTCATTACTTAGTGGAATGAGTAATGTTGAAAATAATTCAGAGAAATTAGATTGATTTAATTCATCTTGGCCAATCACTACGATAAGCACAATTTTGCAGTATGAGTAGTATCTCTGCACAAGTTCGCCTTTAGGATTCATAAATGCGTAATGAGGTGACAATGACAATGGAGAAATATACATTCCAGGAATAGTCACTTTGTTGCCGATAACGTTTAGCTTATCTTCTGACTGAAAGTTAAGATCATGACTGTTGGGCCCATAATTCGCTTGTATAAAGCTTGAAACTAGGATCGAACAATGGCTGAAATGGGTAGTAACTAGCTGTGCCAAAAAATCTGACAATTTCAACGCGGATATTGGTTCCAGAGTTGGGTTAGGGTTACTTGTCACTGTATTTAGTAGTACAGTTAGTATTAAAAATGATGACAGTATGTTTAGATTCATTTTTAGTGTTCTCGTCCACACAGCAGACACAACACAAACTTAAAAGACAATGAAAAGTTCATTATAAACGTGTACTCCTTGCTTTGCTCTGTAGTGTTCCAGCACGAGTTCCACAGGCAAAAAAATGAGTCCACTAAATAATTAGGCTTATTGGTTTCGATTGTTCGATTCGATTACATCCACGTGCTAAAATATTATGCGTTGTATTTATATTTAAAAATAGATCGTGAAACGACATAACTTTAATTGGTCGACTGTGAGCATCAAAGATAAGAATTCGTAAATTGTTTGATGTAAATTGTACTCAGCGCAGCGGGTAGATGCGATCATAATATAATCAAGATTGTCGAGCCTTTCCTTCTATCTTTCATCCAGGCTTGACTTCATTATATACATTTTTACTTCAAATTGCAATTTATCATGACATAAGTATGGACATTGACAATAGTGTACTAAAACATTCATATGCTTCTTCAGTTCCTGGAAAAACTGGACTATTTAATAATAGGGAAGTGAAAGCGAATGTGAAATTACCTTGGTTTTCATATTGGGAAAGTAATAAAATAACGTTTCAGGCAATGGGCGCTCGACAGTACTGAAATTTCGTTTTTCGTGGCGTGTTCAACAGGCGTTAATTATGATTTCTGTAAAACTATTGGTCATCAAGTTTGTCTCATAATTTCGATTTAAGAGTTCAATGAAAAATTTAAGTGGACGAAAGAGAAGCCGTAGGAGGCGTCATAGCCAATATGGTCTCGACGACGAACAAAATTACGTACAAAGTTCTGAAGAAGGCGAAAGATCGCATCGAGCTCGACGACACAGACACCATCATAAAAGACGCCACAGACATCATAGAGATGCTGCAGGCTCGGATGATGATCAAGAAGATGTGGACACCGGACACAGACATCATGCAATTAAAATACGGGAGGATAATTCAATGGCTGCGCTTGTACGTGCTTCGGGATCTAACCAAGGGATTTCCACGGCAGTTAGTGGCAATAGTGGCATATCCTCTTATGTTACAAACGCAGACGATGACGTGGATGATCATGCCAATTTTAAAGAGTGGATACCCCACTTTATCAAGCATTACGGATATGCAAGCTTGGTAATGTTTAAACGAAATTAAAGAAAATATCAAGCACTTAATTAAACTGTTCATTCCAAATGTACAACTCCACTGTTAACATTTTAAGCATCTTGTAATTTGCTTGAATCTTGGACAGTTTAGATTCGCTAGTGGAGCTGATTATGTACTTATGGGAGTTGGAACAGTGGCTGCAATTCTGTCTGGGTTTTGCATACCTTACATGATCTATATGCTTGGCAATTTAATCAGGAGCAAAGTTCTAACAGACAAAATGGGTAATTGCTTGAATAATACCAATGCAAGTTGCGAATCATTGTGGAAAATTTGCAATGAAAAAAATTCCAGTCATTATCGAAATAAGTAAGCAAAGCATATTTTTATATTGCATTTTCTGTTTCCTGAAATCTCTTTGAAACCTTTTTTTTACTAATAGTAGTCTATAAATAAAATAAAAACATTTTTTACTCTTAAATTCTTCACAGTGGTTTTTTAAAACGGCCCATGACTCAAGAGACGCTCAACGATATCACATTGGAAAGTATTGGATACTTTGTCAATGTTCAGTGGTATGTTGCCTTGACCTATACAATTTGTCGCAGTGTGTACTTTTTCTGTTGGAGTTACTCCAGTCAGAACCAAGGGGGTAAATTGAGACGAGCTTATTTCCAATCCCTTCTTCAAAAAGACATGAACTGGTTCCACATGCAAGATGATCCTGATGCAATTAATAGGACAATGGAAAACACTAGAAGAATTGTGGAAATCATCAGTGAAAGTATTCCGATCGCAATTAGCCTGGTAGTTATGAGCATTATCTGTGCAATAATGGCTTTACTACACGGATGGCATTTAGCCATAATTTGTTTGGGAATACTACCTTTCTTCTGGTTTAGCTTGTGGGTTTTCAATGCGACAAAAGCAACTCAAATTCTCAGAAACCGAAGAGCATACAGAGTTTCTCATGATTTGGCGAAGGAAGTGTTTTCCAAAATGAGAACGGTCATCGGGTACGGAACACAGTTGGCTGAAAGGGCTTTGTATAAACGGGAAATTGTTCGGGGAAACCGCTACGTACTCAAGGGAATGATATTACATAGCTTATCTTTTGGTTTAATGTACATGGTCATCTTTGGTTTCTTGTCGACTGTCATTTGGTTTGGAATGCTTAAGGTTATCCAAGATTCTGCGAAAACATGTACAGATAAACGTTTATTGAGGGGGAAATATGATGCAGGGGATTTTTTTGTAATCCTCCTCTGCACGGTATTTGGCTGTGGAAATATTTCTATTATTGTATCCCTAGTAAGAGCTGCAAAGGTGGCTAAATTGTGTGTAAGGGAAATATTGAAAGTGATCGATAGTCCTATCGGAGTGGACAATATGAGCAAAGACGGAATATATCTCGATGGACCACTCATTGGCAAAATTGAATTTATAGATGTTCGTTTCACGTATCAATCAACGAAAAGCGGACCGGTACTCCATAATTTTAACTTCGTAGTCGAACCGAATCAAACGGTTGCTATTGTTGGTACAAGCGATAGTGGAAAATCTACAGTACTAAAGCTCATTAGCAAAGAATATTTGGCAGATAGTGGCTTCGTAAGTAGTTAAAATTAAGCTATGTTCACTCTAGTCAATTTATTTATTTTTAAATTCTTCACAAGCAAAAATATTATACAAGGTTCAAATTGATGGTCGCGATATCCGGTCATACAACACCACGTATTTACGCTCGCAGTAATTTCGAATTAATTTTCAAATCTATGTATTCAGTATTCAGAGTTGGACATCGAGTCAACCTGATGTTTAACCATAATCATCAAATTATTTTCAGCATTGGATTCATCCCACAAGAACTGACTCTTTTTGATATGAGCATTGAAGATAACGTGCGTATGGGAAAACTGGACGCAAACTTTTTCCAAATCCAAGAAGCATGTATCCGGGCAGGTGCACACGACTTTATCATATCCTTTAAAGAAGGTTATCAAACCAGAGTGGGCCACAAAGGAGGTCGTCTGACCCCTGGACAAAAGCAACTAATTGCTATTTCAAGAGCACTTTTACGAGAGCCAAAAATCCTCCTTCTAGACGAACCTACATATGCACTTGACTCACAATCTGTGGTTGAATTCATGAGATCCCTTCAGCATGTTTCTAGAGAGCGTACCGTGATTCTGGTGGCGCACCGCCTTGCAACCGTTGTTCATGCCAGCACGATTTATGTTCTGAAGAGGGGTCGAGTTGTTGAAAAGGGAGATCATCGTACGCTTATCAACAACAATGGACCTTTTAGCCAACTTTGCCAGACAAACAGAGCATCTAACTCTTTTCATGGCCCAAACACAAAAATAGAGGGATTTGACTCGTCAGAGATGGCGATTGTGTCCTGTGTTAAAACATTTAATCCAAAGTTCGTCATACCAAGTATTTACAATAATATGATGAGCGTGGATCCCGTCGTTTCAAAAGTGACATATGCCATCCTAAAATGTGATTTGGATACGGAGAGAGGATTCCAGAGAGAACTAGAATGGAGGCTGCAAGAAGGTGAAGCACTGACCTACACCAAAGCTAAGGAGGACGACAAGTTTGGAAAGAAATTGCGAGAAGTTAAGTCATATCATAATATCATAAACAACTCGAGCCAAAGTCCCAGTGTGGCGGATTCGCAGGCGTCTGAAAAGGAAGTAGCTATGGATGAAGAGGATGCTGATCAGGATGAGTTTAGAGCCATCTCCATTCTGAATAGCAGCAAGAGAAGTTGGATCAAAGTGCTAATTATGGGCTCCTCAAGCTCTGTGTTAATTTTCTGTGGAGTATTATCAACACTCTTTTTTTCTTTTGGGTTGCCTGTTTTTGGAATTTTATTGGCCTTGATCATTGATGTTTTTTCAAGTGTCAATGTGTACCCAGAAAATTGGAAATGTCTTTGGATTGATTGGTTGAAACACAAATCTCACGATTTTCATATTCTCATCGTAATATTCATTGCGTGTTTGGGTGCGTACCTTGGAATCCTTTCGGCTATCGCAGATTTTTGTCTTTCTCTTGCGGCTAACAGATCTGTTCAAAAAATGCGCCGTGTCATGTATGGATGTATTCTTAATCAGGATTTGAGTTTCTTTGAAGATCCAAAAAATTCTCCGATCACTCTAGCCTCCATTTTGTTTCAAGACACAGACTCAATTAGGCACATAACGTATGGACTATATTCCACTGTTTTCCAATGTGTTTTCATAATTGTAGGATCAATTACATTATGCCTCATACATTCACTGGATTTAGCTGGCTACACATTTATGGTTACGTTGTCCGTTGTGGCAGTCAATTTGATTGATGGGTGGCTAGCAAAAAAACAACATGGAAAGACAATTGTTGTACTAACGCAAATGTCCAAGCTGATTTTGCAAGTTTTCCAGAGTAAACATGTGATAACAGTTTGTCAAATGGAACCGCATTTTCTTAATGAGTTTACAGCATTACAAAGAAAGTCATTGGGAACGAGTAAGAGCCTGAGTTGCATGCGAACATTTACTTATGGATTGGCTCAGAGCTCAGTATTTTGGGGGTTCGTTGTGTTCATGTATTTGGGGGAGGAGCGTATCAAGGAACACGAAGAGACCTTTTTAAATGTCATGATGTAAGGCAAATAAAACGTTAATGACTTTTCAGCACATACCTTTGAGTTCACGTTTTTTTACTTTCAGTTTGCGTTATTTTTTGTATAGAAATGGCTTCGTCCTGATATTCGGATTGGCGGCAGTTGGAACAAATTTGTCTGTACTAAAGGGATTTACGCATGTTCGAAAAGCAGGCGATAGAATGCTGGAAATTATTAACAGAAGACCCCTGATTTCTGGAGATGACGGGTTAACTGTGGTATGTGCTTTTACTGATTGAAAATATGTACCAATTGATTAATTAATTTCAATAGCAGTTTAATTTCCTGCGTAGACCGAACAAGACTGTGGTCAGGAAATTGAGCTTGTGAACACCCATTTCTGGAAACCTCTTACTCCAGACGCAGCGCTTCTTAAAGGGATTAACTTGTCTATAGATTCCAATCGTGTAACAGCAATTGTTGGATATCCAGGTGCGAATTACTATTTCATTTCAATTATTTTACCTACATATACCTGACTCTATGGTATAATATAATTTCAATTTGTACAAACTTTGTACAGAATCAGGAAAAAGCGCATTTTTAGAGTTGATAGGACGATTTTACGATGCCACCGGTGGCTTAGTGGTAATAATTTTTGACTTATCGTTTTAATAATTAAGGTTCCTTTTATACTAGTTTGGCATGGTCTTATAATGTTTCCTAAAAAAATATGGAGATTAGACAATCGCTGGTAAAGATGTACGATATTATTCTGCGAATTCCCTCCGACAACACATTTCCGTCGTCACCAAAGATCCTGAGCTGTTCAGCCGTACAGTGGCTCAAAACATTGCCCTTGGTGCTACATTTCGAGGACCCTCAATGGACGAAGTTATCAAGGCTGCAAAGGAGGCAAATGTTCATAGCTTAATAGTTAGCTTACCAGAAGGTTATGAAACTAGAGTAGGCGGAGAGCATGATTACTTGTCAAATACTCAAAAGCAGAAAATAAGTATTGCTCGAGCGCTGCTGAAAAATCCAAGAATTATAATATTTGAGGACGTCACTCATTCACTTGACAAGGAAGGGGAAAAGTCCATTTTAGAGTCAATAGAAATTGCAAAGCTGAACCGGACTGTAATCATGATTAGTCATCGTATACAACCTGTTATTGACGCAGACTGGCTGGTGGTGATGGAAAAGGGTTACCTGGAGGAGCAAGGCAGACATGATGAACTTCTACAACAGAGAGCCAACGGTATTTATGGACTTATGTGGAGATCACAGAACCCATTATTGGATGAGAATTTCCTCAGAGGAAAAACTTCAAAAATATCTGTACGATATCCAGAGGGATCATCCAGCGCAAAACGATTAAAAGGTAATCCCCCATCACAACCAGATGACCAAAAGGACGAAGAACCAGAAGTTACTCCAAGGTGTGGAGGAATTTTTGGCTTCATGGGGTTAGGTATTGTGGAACAAGATGATGGCGATGATGATAAGGGGGACAGTTGTAGCAATTTTTCGAAAGTTGGGAAATAAAGAAAATAATTTATGTTATTATGATTTAAAATTACTTTTTGTGTTTAAAAAAACTACAATGCATACTGTTGTGTCTACTACTGGTTACGTTACATCATTGTGAATCAAAAATCCTTCTACCTCATGCTATTCATACTAATGACGCACACCGTTAACTAATGATCGCGTCTTTTGTTGGAAAACTGTCTACATAAGTTGAGTTTTTGACACGGTATTTTGACCACAAATATTTTATTTATCAAATAGAGTTTGCAGTTGTATAGCAAAAATAGTATGCATTAAACTTTCACTCCTTTCATGCAAGCCGCGGGATTGATGGCAGTTGTCATTAAATTTTTGCACTACCATTCTAATAACTACATTGTTGATCTTGACAGCCCGTTTTTCATTATTAATTTCTAGGCAAACCTTGAAGTAAATAGTTGTGCAACTTTGCATTGTCCCATGCCTGGAATGTATTCATCAAAGTCATTGCAAACTTGCAAAGAAAATCAGCCCGATGTTATTACCACTAAAATGTTTGGTATTTTATGTTTGTGCTCAAAATTGAAGTATAATGATGAATGATGTTCGTTTAGAAAGTTTAACCAACATTTTATTGGGGAAAAAAATCATCCGCATTGCAGTGGGGATTTCAGAAAAAGATTGGAATACTGACATACACTGCAGTTCTAGTGTAGGGCAATTTTAATTTTCATCAAATCATTTTCTCTTAACTGAACAATGGTAGCTTCAAATTCCAAGCACAACATTTGGACGTCTTCTATTTTGACCATCTTAATTCCTTATTTTGTCTGTGCTATAAAGAATATTGGTGCCGATCTAATTGCTAATAGCTCAGTTCCAAACGTCCTGACCAACACATTGATTGAGAGCATTATTTATAAACGAAAGATTACGAGACAAACTTGTTTTCTAAATTTACTTTTAGAACGTGAAAGCAATGTTATTCGTTGGGATGTGCTCATCCAATTTCAAGAACCTTACGCATTTTTCTTCTTTCCTGATCAGTCCCAAAACAAAGAGAAATTTTCAAATAAAGTACAGTTTAATTTGACAAATTTTGACTATCCAGTTTACATATATTCAAAATATCATTCGTGTTGTTTGAACACTGTATTTGTCATTGTGAACCAGGAACAGGAAGTGATATCATCACTTTCCAGAATCAAAATTGGTAAGCCTGTCAACGACTGGTTCATATTTCTCTCACCGTCAGAAATCACTTTGCAAACCGTCTTGGAGAAAAGTGGAACACAAAATATATGTGCTCGTCAATACGGTTTCACTTTACAAAGTTCGTCAACCCAAATTGTATATTTTAATGACCCAAAGGTGTACACTGGAAAATTTCA
This sequence comes from Entomobrya nicoleti, assembly GCA_034695465.1. NCBI lineage: Eukaryota > Metazoa > Arthropoda > Collembola > Entomobryomorpha > Entomobryidae > Entomobrya > Entomobrya nicoleti. The sequence continues at coordinate 54,978 of JAQFZG010000070.1, forward strand.
AAAGTCATTAATATTACAACTTCCCGATAAGCTGGAAATTCTTAATGGGAGAACTCTTCGGGTTGCTTTTACGACATACGCTCCATACGTTTTCCTTTCGCCACAGACTGGGAAAATTGACGGATTGCAATACTATTTTCTTAATGAAATTGGCAAACGATCAAACTCAACGTTTACTTTTAATGGCAAATTGAAGACCCCAGGATTTGGACCCTTTGTTAACAGTTCATGGACTGGAACGATTGGTGAATTAGTGGACGGTCGAGCCGACATTGCAACGACACTAATTCCTACATTGCAACGCTTTGGCTCTATCAGTTTTTCAGCTCCAGAGTATGCAGAAACGCTGCTGTTTACTGTTAAAAACCTTCCGGCATCTCGATCTTGGCAAGCGTTGATGTATCCTCTTACCCCAATGGTTTGGTTGGTAGTACTTTTGGGTTATGCCACGTTCGTTGCACTTCTTCTCGTAAAAATTGGCTTTGAAAAGGAAGTATTTCGAATAACTACCGTGTTTGAAATCATTTTACGTTTTTTCATTATTCTTTTGGACCAACCATGCAATATTACAGGCGTAAAAAATTCAAGATTTATCATTTTCCTTTGGATAGTATTTTGCTACATGGTTGGTCAAGCGTACAAGGGTACTCTGGTCGGATACCTGACTTTTACAGTTAAACCATTCATCCCTTCAACAATAAAGGATTTGTATGAAAATGAAGGCTACAAAGTTATATTACAAACTATCGGTGGTTCTGAAATAGATATAATGGTAAGATCTCCTAGTCCGATAATTCAAGCAATTGCACAAAGAATGGTTTTTAACGGCCAAACTTTGTCGTGTCTAAAGGAAGCTTCAAAGGGAATGACCGCTTGTATTGCGTGGTCTTCTTCTATCTACTTTGTAATGGCAAAGTATACGTCATCTGAAAAAGCCCTGAGGTCACTTTACATTGCAAAGCAGGCAAGTAGTCATTCGCATGGATGTCTTGGATTAAGAAAGGGATTAATATTTAATGAGGCGATTAGCAGCTATATTCTTCGTGCTCGAGCAGCTGGCTTAATAGAAAAGTTGTATTCACGGTTCCTCGATAAGACGAAAAAAGAAGCAAAGGATGAGATGAGAAAAAAAGGAATAAATTACCACCAAGCAAAACCAACGATGATTTCCGGTGAAGAGGAGGAGAAAGAAATGTCCTTCGAAAGTCAGAGTGAAAAGCCCCTAAGTACCGGTGACCTGTGGATAGTTTTTGTTGCTATTATAGGAGGATGTATTTTTTCATTTTGTTGTTTTCTTTTAGAAAATGTAAAACATTGTGCTACTTCCTGTGAGCTTCCGAAGCCATTGTCATCAACTGAAGCGGGGGAGTTGGCTATGCGTGTTTTAAGAACGAGTAATAAGTTAACACATGTGAACCATACAGTTTTTTATAAGAATCATGGCACTGTAATGATTCGACCAGAATGGGTGAATGTCATGCCACATGGACAAAGAAAATATTAAAAAACATAATGTAAAATGTAAAGTACTGGATTAAAAATAAGAGATACTAATGGCCATTAAATAAAGAATTACATAGCTCGCGTGACAAATGATGAGTTGAAATAACTCATAGCTTTTATTACACATAATTGACATAAATTGGCGATTTCATCTTGTGGAGGTAATCATCTGATATCTGATGCATGATGCTATCACATAAAACTTATTAATTATCAGAAAATTAAATCCAAGAGCACGTGCATAATTTGGAATATACCTGTATTTGTTGTATCTAAAACTATCACTATTCTGCAATCGTTAATGAGAAAGTCAAGTTCGTCATATTCATATTACCTCCATGACGCGACGCCGCAGGGCAGAGGATTGTATTAGCGCAGCAATTTCGGGTATTATTTTTTACACTTCAACTTATTTTGCAAGGTTTGGCAACTTATAAAGTTACTCTATCCCGCCGGTGCCCTGTGTTAACTTTTATAATTTTGTAATTTAGTTTAGTAGAATTTTAAAAAATGGGAAATATTTTTGCCAGTATATTTTTAGTACACTTCATCTTCATTGACTTTGCAAATGTGACGCGCTTGCATATTTCACCGGGAGAAAGCTCGCATGAATTGACACGAGCATTAATCAACGACATTGCAAATAAACAACAAGTTACAGAAATGTATTGTCTATTGGACATGGTAATCTTTAATTTGCATTTTCCCGAAGAAGAAGAATTAATTTCGTGGTATTTGTTGACAAAGTTTGAAGAACCATTCAGAATACAAACTTTATTCAACAACAGTTTTCCATTAAGCCGTGTCAACTCTTTCACAACATTGTCAAAGTTTAAATCATCTTGTTGGACAACCGTACTTTGGTTTGATAATTCTACTCAGCAATTAGCTAAATACAGTATT
>JAQFZG010000071.1:0-57364 GCA_034695465.1 Entomobrya nicoleti
GTAGGGGAAGGGGTCCGATTTTAGCGTTAGGTAGTTATCGAAAACTTTAGTTTTCGGGCGTTCTGCTCGTATAATATATAATGTTCAGTTTGAGATCACAACTTGCAAAAAGTGTCCTCGGGCACATAAATAAATGTGCCAAGTTGCCCCAAAAAATTAACTAAATCCCAATTCATTTTTAAACATCGAACAGATTTAATGAACTAGCACTGCAGAACTGAATTACCAAAAATTTAAAAATAAATAGTGTAAAATATTTATATTTTTTGTTCACGCAGACATTTTAAAACGTACGTTCAAATTTTTATTATTTGCTCGGTGTCGCGATTTTGAAATTACCCTGATGGCCATGCTAAGGGAAAATTCCTGAAATATTCCTGAAGCTCTAAAATTGCCCTGGTGGCCATGCTGAGCAAGTTTTAATGAAATTCGCCCAAAATGCCCTGTAACCCTGAAATTGCCCTGAAAATGTCCTAATGGCCATGCATGCTGGGCTAATTTTCCTGAACTTGCCCTGAAATCCCTGAAACCCTTAAGCTGGAATTGTAACCCCTTCAGCCAAAAACATACCTCGTTATCCCCGACTGATAAACCTTACACAAAACTACAACTAAACCATGAGCACACTTCCTTTTGCTATATCGTTTTCAAAAGCACAACAAGAAATGATCATGATATCTTCTACCAGAAAAAAATGAACAGATGACACTATCCACGAGTGCTAAAAAGATCAAAAAATATTTTTTCTCGTTTGCCTTCCGTTCCATACAATTTTCCAACCTTGTGGAGTGAATCAACTTGTTTTTCTACTTGTTTTTTTGGATGGAGTGGAGTAAAGTAAAAAGTGGAGTGCTTGTTTTTGCATTCAGCATTCAGCACTGCACGACCAACAAAACTGGCTGGATTGATTACATTACAAAAAATTGACTCACTCTGTTTTTTTGTACACAAGCTTTGTATTGCATTAGGAATATTCGGGATTTTCCACGTATCGTAACGTAACGTAACGTAACGTACAACAAATAAATTACATCATCAAATTCATCAACAACTTATATTACTCATCCAACAATGCAAACAATAACAATCTAGCGTGCATTCAAACGGTTGTCGTGGTAACGGTGACGGTAACGATAACGATAAGGATGACTACTGGCTCCAAATGTCCTTCAATTATTTACTAAACTCATCTCACAATCATCAAAATCAGTTCAATGCACAATTGCCAAGATATCATAAGTCAAGTTCATGGAACAAAGTCTGAAAAATACATTTTACGCCTCTTTCCCTTCCACATGTCTTACTCGTCAAGGAAGAAAAGATTTTAATTAAAGTTTAATTGGTGGGTGTGTATTTAGGCTAAACGATCGTCATTGTGAGGAAGATAAACTAGAAGGCTAGTTTAGGTTTAGTAGGCTGGGGAACAGGCAGTGTGACGTGACGACGACGTGACGTGTGGAAAAAATTGTTGAAATGGTTAAATTTAAGTATGGAGAATGTCCAGTGATTTAGTTGATGTTGATATTAAAGGTAACTGACTAGTGGATAGTAAAACTGTTGTTAAAATAGTTTAGAATGGCAATTTCTACTACTTCTACTTGGGTTAGTGACTATATTGGTTGGACTTTTTAATTGTTTTCTCTAGTCAAAAGGTTTTTTTGTGGTATCATTTATTAATTATGTTTAGATTAAGTTTATCACTGGAAAAAGTGCTTTATTTGACCGTTGACCTTCTGGGTATTATTTAATTGTTGCTGTAAATGAAAGGAAGCTTTACTTAATTAAAAAAAGAAGGGGGAACTTAAGAAACATAAAAATTAGGCATTAGCCAAAAAAGAAAGGTGTTTAAGATTAAATGATTAATTTGCTGGGAACAAACATTTATATTTTCAGTTTAACTTTAAGTTTAATAGTCTTCTTGCTCTAAATAGCTTTAATGGCCAACAAATAATTACCATTCAAACCAAACCACTTAAAATATTATAAAACGACAAGTGATATTCGAAGTCAAAATACATCATACCTAATTGTTATATTCACGGAGTGATCAAAGTTAGATAGTTGTACTTGTTTTGTTTAAATTCCAAATTACGATAAGAAAAAATATATAAAATTAAATTTAAGACAACCTGCCACCACCACCAATTATCTTTCGAAAACAAAGAACTGCTAAATGACCAATTACATCTCTTCAAAAACGAACGAAAGTAAAAGTAAGTACTTTTTAAACATGTATACCATTTAATATCAAAGTTAATTGACTATTATAAATCGCAAGGTTAGAAAATACAAGAATGAGTAATCATAATCATGATGGTCTCCATGTGTACTTGTGAGTCATGTCGTGTCATTCATTTTTCGTCGTGTGTGTACAAGTTGACATGACTTGGTATTAGTTGTTATGTTGCAAACGTTAATTAACACAGTCTACAGTGTAGTTTTGCATTTAGTACGGTACAACAGCAGAAACATCGTATGACCAGGTTCCATCAAACTTAACTTATCAAAGTCCAAAATGCATTTAAGTTTTTTTTGTAAAAGACTTAACTTGTTTAAAGTCTAAACTAAATGTTTGATGGCAAAAGATCAATAATCATTTTAAAAAAGAAACCACTTGGAAAACTGAACTTATGGTGCAGTTATGAAGTGAAGTGCATATTATGTAATACAATTTTTTTTGGACATTTGGACCATCCTAACAATATTCCCATTTGGTATACTAAACATTTTTATTAAAAAACGAGAACAGATAATCGACCATCAGCATCAAAATCAAGTTCAAGTTGATAAAAAAAAGTATTTGTATGGCAAAATAAGGTTTAACATAAATGAAAATGGGGAAAATATATAAAAATGTTATCTTTGAGAGCTTATCATCATATGACTCACTCGTCATCATCCTTTTTTTCATCAATTGCATACATCAGACCATTTTTCTTACAAACAAAATAGTAGACAAAGTGAAAGATTCAAAGGAGGTAAATAACAAACGATCAAAAAAAAATAGATTGTTTACCATTTCAGAAAAAGCGTGTGAAAATAAAAATGTGAAATGTAGAAGAAATAATTCATCATTAAATTTGTGTATTTTTATTTTATTTAGGCGAGTTTTTTAGTGAGAAATGTTTAACCTATTTGACTTATTCTGAAAGGGTTTTACTTTACATGTCGATTAGCTTAAGTTCTTGATTTTTTTTATTCCAAACACCAAAAGCTAAATCCAGAGAGGGAGAAGGTTTAATCGTTTTAATTTTCTTCGTTTTGTGATTACATAATTTACATTACATGAAGAATGATGTGCTAGCAAGTATACATTACCGAGAGAGGGTTTTTAGGGTAACGCAAGACTCATTTTATTACGCAATAATTTTTTTACATGATTAAACTGATATGATGATGATTTTTTGACGACACAGCCTGGCCACATGTACATACATGTACAGTGTGCACTTTACACTTTACATAGTCTAAAGATCATTCGTTTTAATTAATTTTATAGTGTGGTGGTATATGGTATGGAGTGTGCGTGTGTGGATTGGATTGGATTGGATTAAACACATCATTCCATAGAGATTGCCTTAAATCCTTAATTTAAATAAAGACTTTTAAACTATTTCTTGTTTTGATTGCACTGATTTTCAGGAACTTAATCATCAAAAAAAGGATCTTAAAATATAATCAGTATTCAAATGTGACTTTTTTTACTTCAAACTCCTAACGGACCTTGTCTTCAAATATAATTAAAAAGAGAGAAAAATGGGACTAAGGCGAAGTATTGGTAAATACTGGGGCTCTTTTAAGGAGCTGACCATCTGCCAAGTGCTCCTAGCCGTGGTATTCCTCACATCCGGAATTGTAATCGATATCGTTCAAGGCTCCCTCTACATTACCATCCGCCCTTGGAATCCACGTCTTTACAGAAAACTTAATTATTATGTGACCTACACTTTAAATAGCCGTAAGACCAACACAAATTCCATAAAAAACATCCAATCGACTCAAAAATTAAATCTTTCGACAAACTAAAAAATAATATAATTTTTTTGCAGAGGTTGTTTTCTTGGCAAACTGGTGGTCCCAATCCAGCTGCAAACTCTTCGTAAATCCCAACGACCTATCAAAAAACTTTGGCAAGGAACACGCAATCTTACTACTAAACCATACTTATGAAATAGACTGGGTCATGGGTTGGCTTGTCTGTGACCGAGTTGGTGTCCTCGGCAACGCACGCGTCTACGTCAAAAAAATCCTCGCCTACGCACCCGTCCTCGGTTGGTCCTGGAAGTTTCAGGAAATCGTATTCCTGGAACGAGACTGGGAAAAAGACAAAAGAAACCTGGGAAACCAGCTGAATAACCTTGTAAACTATCCAGATCCAATGTGGCTCACATTATTCCCAGAGGGTACACGCTTCACTAAAGAAAAGCATGAAGCATCAATGATCGTCGCGAGAGAAAAAGGTCTTCCAGAACTGAAGCACCATTTACTCCCACGCACAAGGGGCTTCGTTGCGAGTATGCCGCATTTACGGGAAAAGGTGCCTGCTTTATATGACGTTGTGGTGGCGATTGATCCCCAGAATAGGAATGAGCCTTCAATGTACTCAATTTTAAAGGGGAGGGAAGTTCTTAGCAAAATTATGATAAGAAGGTGGCCTATCAGTTGTGTGCCGGAGGGGGAAAAGGAGTGTATTCAGTGGTTACAGGAGAGATATCAAGAGAAGGACCAATTGTTAGGGGACTTTAAAAGGACGGGAAAATTTTTGCCGGATGATAGTCCGTTGAAAGGGAGACCAGAGTATGAGGGATTTCAAGAGGTGGAATTTAAAAAGAGGATTTGGAGTTTGGTCCTTTTTAGTACTTGGTCGGTGGCTATATTGGTGCCATTGTTTATGTATTTGGTGGGGGTGCTGATGAGTGGGAATTATGCAAAGATGGGGATTATTGCAGGGCTGGTGATAGCAGGTAATTCAGATAGCTTATCAGAATAAATAATAATTTGTTGGGTTAATTTTTCTGGCAATTTATAAACTGGGATTTTTTTTCTGTAGCAAACATGGCATTTATGAAGCTTGTTGATCTTACAAGAATTAGTAAGGGATCTTCTTATGGTGGAAGTGGAAAGCAGGGATCGCCGTCGCCATCACGATCAGATTCACCTACTCATTCGACATCTAATAGGAAACCTACTGCAAATGGAAAACCTACTTCAAATGGTAATGGTGTTTTATCTAATGGAAAGGCTAAAGTACATTAGAAATTATGTGAGAAAAAAAATTGTCCTTAAACTGCGCAAAAACTATTAACTCCCACACCCACCACCTTCCTTGCTAAAAACAATCTTTAATTGTTTAAAAAAAATGATAATTAATTAATTATAGTGAAAGAATTATATACCTACATATATTTATAATAACTATATGAGAATATGTACTTTATTTTTCACAGTTGACTGTTATATAAAAATATATACGTATATACAATTTATATATTATAAACGCGTAAAATAAAATGTTGTTACTGGTTAATATCACAATATATTAAGTTAAAATGCATAGTTATTAGTTAGGTTAGTTGCAAATTATTATTAAAAAGTTGATATACTGTGTATGTATAACTTGTATATTTGTGTCAAAAGCCTAAAAACAGAAGCTAGAGGCACAAAGATGATGAAAGGAACCAAATCAATCAAAAAATGCATTGCACCCTAAATCAAAATGGAAATGATTTTTTTGTGATATTAAACGCTAGAGAAAAATAAACAGATGAACTACAAATTAAAATTAAATAGATAGAGTTTAAATTGTAATACTGCTGGTTAGTTAACTAGAGGTGGTTAGCTTTATGGTTCAAAAGCAAAAAAAAGTTATCCTTCTCATTAGACAAAAAACGGACAAAATACTGTACTGAATCCACGTCACTTAAATACACGGTTGTTATGAACAAAAAGTATAAATATATATATATATTGGTATATCCTGTTTAATTACAAAAATTAATTGTTATAATTTAATTAATTATAGAGAATTATTTAGCGTTTAGCTTAAGATTGAAATATTTAAATTAATCCCGGTTACTAGTATTTTTTAGGATATCACTCATTATTCTATATAAAATCAAATATATAAATAGTTATATTGTTTAAAATGAGGAACGCAAAGGTACCATTAGTTAACTCTGTTACGCATATATGTGTATAAGTTAAAAATTGATTTATTTGCAAACTTTATTCATTATTTGTTTAGAATGTAGTTAAATATGTACATACAGTATATATTTTTTGTTTGAAATCTTAGCTGATATTACTATTCTATCAACAATATTGTGACATGAACAACAAGACAAACGCGTTGAATGCAATCTTAACTCTCCTGATAAAAAAATATATATTCGATATTTAAATAATCATAGTTAATAGCCAATCATTTAAATTTACTTCTGGATGCAAAAAATATATTTGGATCTTGCAACAAAAAAAACAAGTAGTGCTAGTACTGCTTGTTGTGTTCGATGCATTTACATACTACAAATTATAAATATTTGGATGGAAGGGAAAAATAAAAAAGGAAGTTCAAAAAACATTATATGCCCACCGGTTAATTAATTTAATTGACAAAATTCATCAAAAGCTTAGCATACTGAATAACATTCGTATTTACCTTTAAAGCACAAATTTACAACGCAGTTTTTGTTACGCTGTCGAATGTTCACGTAAAGTAGCTTAACAAGCCATAAAGCATCCAAATGTCTAAAAGCAAGCATAATGTAACTAACGTAAGCAAGGTGAACACTAAACAGAATTGTGCACGATACGGAAGATTTAAGCTTAGCACAATATCCATGCATGGTGGCTGCCCTTTCTCAATGTTAACTTACGGGATTTTGGTGTGTGGTTCGAACTCGAGCAGAAACGACCTATCTCCCAAATTGAGCGCGAGGCTGAGAGGTTACCACTATTTCAACTTTGCGTTGCTGTTGAGACCAAACAAACAGAAGCTTTTCTGAGAGTACACTATCCACATATTCTTGCGAACATTCTTTGCGTTTATTCGTATGCTTTTAGGGCTGTTTTAGCTGTTTGTAACGGATTTTCCTTCTCCGCCCACGCACTTCGGACTTAAATACGGGTTTTTGGATATAAATCTGTGTTATTTAAAGCTTGTGTTAAGTTTTGTATGTTTTTATATACATGAATTTTGCTAGTTGGATTTGTTTAAATAGTAATCATTAAATAAAAGTTGGCAAATCTTTACATTTTTATCCATTTTTCATTAAGTTTAAATATAAATAGTTTTTTTTAGATAAATAATATACATATTATAAGCTGCGTATATTATCGTTATAAAGTTTGATATCAGCTATTTAAATATGCACATTTATTTAAAAGTTTGTCCAGTAATTTTGTTTAAATAGCGATAAAAGCTTTATAGCTAGTTGAAGCAAATATTTAAGTTATTGTTGAAATTCTAGTAGAAGTGCTTCTAAATAGCATTTTGCGGTTGGTTATAAAGAGTATATTTTGCTTGAGTACAATGTCCGTGTATATAGAACGCACTAACTTAATGTAAGCTTATGGCATTTGGTGTTGCTCGAGCTCGAGCAGAAAGTTGTCGAGAAGAGAGTTGAGCTCAGTTACTCGGCATCCCTCCTCGCATTCCACTCAATTCAATTCTCATTCTAGAGCTTTTGTTGTGATGCTGAGGCTGTCTCAGAGAATAAGGAAGATTTTGGGTTGGTACTGTATCCGTTCAGTATTGCGAACATTCTTTACGTATATTCGTATGTATTTTTGGGGCTGGTCGGGAAGAGAGCAGAAAACTGAACTAGGGGAAAAGCAAGAACGATTTTTTCAAGGTAGATAGTAGATAGATCGTTGGTATGGTTTGAAGAGTTGAAATTTCATATTTCAAGTTTGTTTAAAAGTCGACTATAAAAACAGACTTATGATATTTCGTATATGATATTTCATACGATATAAATATAAAGTTATGAAAAGAAGTAATGCATTGTTAGGCATCTATCTATATTATGAAGATCACGGCTAACTGTAATCATGCAAAAATCACGTTAGCATATAAATCAGTTTTATTTGTTTTACCCGTTACGGGGCTATTTTTTATTTATTTGTTAAAATTTAATTACTAATGCTGATGCTGAATACGAATGGTACTTAGCAGTCGATTGATATATTAGATCAAATTTAACAAAATGGATGAATATTTTAATGCAAAGCAGAAGACTAATAAAACTAGTGGAAAGATATATATTTCTGAAGTTACAGAAAATTTAATTCTGTTTTATTATTGGGTGTATAACTGATTAAGATTAAGACCTTGTTTCTTTAAGTGTCATCACAACTAATAAATTTTAACGTAATTAATGGAAACCTTAAAAATCGACATGGCGTTAGGAAAATTGTGTGTCAAAACTTGGAATTGAGTACGTATATTTATGTGTTATTTACAGTAGAACTGCACATTTATGAAAAAAGATTAATTATTATACTTGAAGCATGTATCCTTGTAATAGTTCCAGCATTCTTCCCTTGCACCAAATGTATTTGGATGTAGTATGAGAATAGCGTAAAAATACTTTGGTAAATGAATATGGTCGCTTAAAATTTCTAGCTATATATAATCGTAACTTAATTACATACATAAAAATCGCAGCTCGGGAAATAAATTTTCACATGGTTGATTACCAAAATGTCTCACTAAAACATTGATTTTCCTACCTAAGAAATGTTATAAATCGCAACGTTAAGGAAAAATAAAAAATATCTTATCCATGCTACTTCACAAAATGAAAAATCGGCTTCGGATAAGTATGTAATCACAAAATCACGTTAATAAGCTTTTTATTCTCATATTTTCCTTAAAAAACATTACCACTTTCCTTAACTTTATTGAGAACTATTTGCGTCGCATAATTAATTAACTATAACATCCTTATCGCCCAACTTGAAGTTATACGTAACTCGTCTCGGATAATTTCATACCACAGATTACGCCTTTTTGTTGTTCTTTATAGTTTACATGATAACATTAATTGTACTGTATTATTATTGAAACCGAAAACTATTGTAATGATTTTTACCACACCGCTCTATAATGAATATATTAGTTAAAGCTTGATTGTTGTCGTTAAATAGATGCAAAGTTATATAACTAAGTATTTATTAACTACCGAAGGCGATGAAATCGCATAAGAGGTAGTTAATGAGATTACAATCCCGTCTGAGTGTCTGTCTGTCTGTAGACATGATTTCTCGAAAACCACTTGACCATATGAAACCAAAATTAGTACATATACACTTTAGGTCAAGACCTTCCTTGGGTTTGGGCTTCAGTCCCCAATGACCCCCTGACCCAAGATATGGGGTTATAAGGTCACATGAATTTTAAATGGCATTATTTTAGTGTAGATTTTTATACAGATTTAAAAGCTGATCCCAATGGAATGCATTTCATACCCCATGAACCCTTGTGACCCGAGATACGGGGGTCACGTGCATTTTAAAATGACATTTTTTTTATTGCCGATTCTGTTACAGGATTATCAGCTGATCACAGTGGAATGCATTTCAGACCGCATGACACACTGTGACCCGTGATATGGGGGTCACAAGCATTTTAAATGGCAAATACATACATATATGTGCACATACAAGCAAACACGCTTATAATCGTATAAATACGTACATATACGATCATGTACATCTTATCATTCGCTGCTTTCGGTAGTTTCGTATTAGAATTTTACATTCTTCTCGTTTGTTTTGCGAACGTTTTTGATGAATCTTGTTTACCAGTTTTCAGTATAAAGTACGTTTTCGGAAACTGTCAGGTTAAAATATATGCTGCTATATCCTAATTTTTGGCTTGCCATTGATACATATTAGTAGTATATTTCAGTGATATACACTAAAGCTCTATAATTTAACAACCTCAAAAACGTAGCCGTATTGTAATATTGAATGCACATATTCCATAGCGTTTTTGGAGAAGACATGAAAGCTTATGTAATTTTTATTATTATACTTTATCCCCGAATAATACGTAAACTGTAATTATCACAATGCTGATGTCATGTGAACTTAAACTCATTACATTTAAAAGACTAGTTTCCTTAATCAGTGCCTCAGCATTTGCATTCAGAAACGAAATACTGTATGTATATGTGCATCATGGGAATCATTCCCTCCACTAGTTCAAAGGAGGAAATTTTGTAGGGTAATTGTATTATTTGAATGTAAGATCAACAGGTTAAGATAGGTTAAGATCAAGATATATAAACCAGGTTAAGATCTATATTTTTTCTGTTCCTATCAAAGTGAATTGGAAATGCCAATTAAATTTTCAGGTGCTAATTACACGTTACTATTTTATTTAACACGCTGGCAATGGTTTATACTTACTAGCTTATGCGTTTAAAAATATAAAAATCTACTCATTGAGTTATCTACAATACCAGGTTAACTATAAATAGTTTAAAAATTATTCAGTAGCGCAATAGGACTTGGAACGCGTACAACTTATTTTTCTTTCGAGCGCATCGTTTATATTTAAAAAGGGTATTTGTCTATAAATATATTTTTATCATCGACAATATAATTTGAAAGCTTCTTAATAAAATTGTAATTTATTTCTTCAGATGTCGGTCACAGACTCGCATGGCAATTCGAAAACTTATATTGCCCGAGAGCCAATATTCTCCAGATTTGAGAAGATATGTGGAATGGAACATCACACGTATCATCGTATTCATTTCGCCATTGCTCACGTATTAGCGTTTTACTACAACTACTTGTGGTTTACTGGCCGAGTTCCATGGAAAACTATACTTTTTGGTAATTTGAGCTATTTTATAATAAAAAACGTCGCAATAATTGGGGGTAACTTTAATTTACAAAAAACTCAACCACAGAATTGTTTTATGGATACCTTGGAGGGTTCGGTATCACGATTGGTTGTCACAGATATTGGTCACATAAAACTTTCAAGGTCAATTTACCACTGCAAATTATTCTAATGACGATGGAAACAATTGCTGGGCAGGTAGTGAAATAAATGTGGTTTATCTAAAACATAGCTGAAATCTTTGTTGGTAAATGTTATTCTAATTTTACAGTTGCCAATACACAAATGGTGCTTAGATCATAGGATTCATCACAAAGTATGTAAATATTAATACACTTATAAAAACGTTATTAGTCATAATAATCTTTTTACATCTTGTCGTTTTTTGTTTTCTTACTCGAGACTTTTTTCTGTTCTAATAGTACACAGATACTGACTCAGATCCTCATAATTCCAAACGAGGATTTTGGTTTTCTCACATATTCTGGCTTATGACGCCAAAACACAAAGATTTACAGTACAAGCTCAAAACGTTCGACATGAAAGATTTAGAGAGAGACCCTGTTGTGCGATTTCAAAGCAGGTACACAGGTTGCTAGTGACTGGTGGGTCATTACCGCTGTATTCTCAGATGATAATTCTTTATCCAATCTGTTCTAGATGGTTCTATACACTTTTCATCACCCTTTTCTTCATCATTCCAATATGGAGTTTTTACACTATCTGGGATATGCCGCTTCTTTACTGTATAGCCGCGAATTATAGAAGATACCTCATTGTACTACATATAACATTTTGTATCAACAGTTTTGCTCATATGTGGGGAGACAAGCCTTACGACAAGTAAGACACATTTTTTATATAATTTATTGAAATATTATAACTAATTGTTATACTATGATGGCATTCTTCAAACAATATTTATTGGTTTCAATTTTCAGGAGTATCAGTTCAGTAAACAATCCCATTTATTCTTTTCTTGCGGGTAGGATACTTTAGCAGTAAGGGAATTTTTTCAGAAATACAGAAAAATCCTAAAAACTAAACTTTATTTTTAGTTGGAGAAGGCTGGCACAATTACCACCATACGTTCCCTTGGGATTACAAAGCTTCGGAATTTCCATGGAAACTTAATGTTTCAACTATGATCATCGACTTTTTTGCTTGGAATGGTTGGGCATGGGATTTAAAAACAGTGTCTCCTGATATGATAGCAAAACGAATAAAACGAGCGGAAATAAGATCCACAAAACTTTTCGGGTCGTTGGAAAACATTGACCAAGCTAGTATTTTAGCTAGTGATTTACAATGTGGACTTAACCAGGCATGTAATGATGATTGAAAGTCATGTGGAAAACAATGAATTAGTAATTAAAGCAAATTTAACATTTTTGGGTTTGGAGTATTCTAAATAATAGTGAATCAAACACCGTTCTATTATTTTCATTGATGATCGTTAAAATCGAAAGTTTCATATTAACTATACAAATAAACTAAATATAAATGCACAATTTTGGATTGTAACTTTATTACTTGCATGTTATTTGCAACCACAAAAATGAATTCTCACATGATTTACTAACAAAACTTCCTACTGAAACATGAATTTTTCTAACTACAACTTTGATTGAAGAAGTTTTTCCAAAATAAAATCTTTCCGAGTTTGCTGGATCCCATTAAAAAGCACATTTAAAAAATCAATCCTCAAAGGTCGCAGTTTTTGTGTAGAAATTCTAATCTGACCTAGCTAAGATTACACTCGAGCGACAAAGAATGAAAAAGCTAATAGTTTATTCAATAAACCATTTCAAATAGTATCAATAAACAGCGAATTATTAATCACTATCTATAAAACTTTAGTTTTTTTTATGTTTTCTTATGTCCTTTTAACATGGGATTTCGTATCTCCTTCCGGTCTCTTTTTAGAAGAAACTAGACCGTCTTTTGACTATTTTGATAGCTTGCTAATACGATTGTGGCGTCGCATCAAAAAAGTTTGACCTTAAAATTTAATTATTTCCCCCACAATTAAGATTTTTGTGACCCACCTTTTCCCACCATTAATGAGCATGCATAGCACAGCAAACACATCAAAGCAAGATTAGAAGTGGAATACAATTACGTAAATTCAAGCGTAACATCGTATTCTTTGCATTCATGCCTAATCATTAAATTTTGATTGACTTACGTTTCAAGTCGTAGATGAAAAATTCCTGGCCACTGTGTGCATATAGTACCAAAATAAGCTACTATTATGCAAATTAAGTAAAACCTCTTGGATTAATGTTAACAACACGAACGAATGTGAATAAGACTGACGCTGACAGTCTGACAAGCCTAAATGCCAAACTGAAATCACGTTAATTGCCTTGGTTCAGAACCTAGCTTTCCGAACAGTTCGAAAGTTATTAGACTGAAAATTCCTTTACACTTCTACTATGCCCTACGCCTAGTTTCCGTGTCCTAAAATATGCCTCCTTCTGGCAATGATGAAACAGTTAAATCAATCAACTAAAAACTCCAACTGTAATTAATTGATCATTAACTTTATTTTCTTAAATTACAAAGCTAGTTGTCTGGATCACAATCAGATCCAGCTACACATAAAATTATGTCAACTCAACTACTTTTCCCAAATTCTACTACTACTCTAAAAATCCTAAAATTATTCCTCCTTCTCCTCTCCTTCTTCTCCGACGTGTTGAATCCTGTCTGCTTTTCTCACCAAATCCCACCATCCTGCAAACAAAAGCAAACAACACAAGCACGCATCCAAACATTCAAATGATGTGATTTATGATTTCTTCATGGGGCAAAGTGGTCCATCTTCAAAGACCAAATTTGCCCCTAATTTAACGGGAATAGCTCCAAATTAACAGAAATCGCTCCGAATTAACGGACAAAGCCTAGAATTAACGGCAATTTCCTCTAACTTCTGTGAAGCTTGCTTGCACGGGTTCTGCTAGTCAAATATAAATTTATTCCTCGTCCACAGTTTATTTCACGCAAAGTATACGCCCCTAAGTATCAGAATTTTTTGACGAATTCTATTAGTCGACTAAAAATTAATGTTGAAATTTTTCTAATGATACCACGATACCAGTGAAGTTTTGGAAGAAATAAGTTTAAGAGTTTATGACGAATTGGTTTAACTGAATTTAGATTTTTTTTATTTCAATGTCACATCTTCATTGACATTACACAAATAAACCAAAAATAGGAGCCATGATTGATACTGACAATGAGCATTACATAAAATATTGAATTCATACTGCCATTGACATATCCTATAAAATCTTTAACAAAATGGTTTCACTAACGAACAAAACTTACCATAAACCACGCGATTATAAAGGTCTAAAATTAACATTCAAAGATCCTAGATCACATGATTTAACGTTATCTGAAATATTTAAAAATAATAAGGGACCAAGGTAAGCCAACGGTTATATTACATGCATGATCTTAAAGATTAGATGTACTACGCAATAATGGTTAAAGAAAATTACTATTGCTCGACGTTTTAGTGAATAAATAAATTAAATAGTGAAGTGGCCAATAAATCTAAATGTTCCTTTTGTTTCAAGGAATATATTCAGTAATCCCAATTATTTCAAACCACCCTTGCTTTTTGGCATAAACCATGTCTCTATATAGTTCATTCCTTAAGCAATTACTCTCACTGTAAAATTCTGGGAGTATTTTTACAATCTTTTTGCTAACACTAAAACTTTTATCTGAGCCTCCTTCCAACGCCCATTTTAGCATTTCATATTTAGAGTAAAATGACAACACATCATCATCATTCTGATAAAATTCTTCGAATACAGCAAATGCAGATTTTTCTGCCGCCGACGCCCTGATTTGCTTACTAAATTGCGAAAATTCCACAAGATCAACATTATAACCCAATTCTTTCGCAACCGAAACAAAATTCTGATCCAACTCAGGGCACTTGTTGCACACATTGTAAACATCGTCAGGAGCATCCGGATTAAAACTTATTTGAGCAAACGCCCACGCACAAATGTCCACAGATAACAAAGGAAGTGGAACAGGATTGGTTGGCATGATACCATGTTTAAGAATGAAAAAGTAGCGTAGCATGATATGATTATTTTCCAGAATAAATCTCCCAGTTTTCGAGTCTCCCATGACCAGCGGGAAACGAAAAACCTTTCCTGGAATTCCTCTTTCCGTAATACCTTGTTTCATGAGAACGTCTTCGACAAACTTTGTATTTGGATAAGCCAAAGTCGTTACACCATCGAAATCATGGGGTTCAGGCCATTCCTCTAAAACACTTCCGTCTTTGTCTAATCTATGAACAGATAACATGCTAGACGCACAATTAACGTGCTTTAGTTTGTCACCTGAGCATGCAAATTCCAAGACGTTTTTCAGCCCACCAACGTTCACATTTCGGACATCATGGGTCGAAGCATCTCGTCTTCGGTAATGCTCTAAGTGGTTCACTTTAGCAGCGCAGTGAAATACGGCATCCACGCTATTACTCAACTCTACCCACAAAGATGTATTCATTCCAAATTGGGATTCGGTCACATTTCCAGTAACACATCTTACCTTGCTCATATCAATTTCAGAGAAAATCTCTCGGTTTTTAAGAATATTCTTGAGACGGTCCTCTGCTGACATTTGTTTGTTTGGCCGCATTAAACATATAACCTGCGACACTTGCTCATTTGTCGTAAGCTCCTTGAGAACATAAACTCCAAGTGTCCCTGAGCATCCCGTCAATAAAACTGTTGAAATATCCTTGACCTCAACTCTCTTCTGATTAGGATTGGTTTTGATATGTTGCGGAAGTTGACAGTCTTCTTGTATAAGTTGCGCTACTTCTTCTGCGGTTGGGACGCCATCTTTTATGTCTCCGCCCTCAATAATTTTCACGAGTACGTCTGTAAGTTGAGCAACAGTGTTGCAATCTCGCAAAGCACTAGCATTAACCAAAGCTCGGTCTCCAAGAAGATGTTGGACTGCGTTTTTAATCTCGACAAACATCAACGAGTCCATACCCATTTCTTGGAAATTACCGTTGTCCTCAATGACATCAGTTGCATCCAGTTTCAGAATATTTCGGAGTATAAAGCCTAAAATATTTCGCACATGCTCAACCTTGGAGTCATTGTCTTCTAGTTTGTCATACTGTTGCCAGAAGTCATCCGAACATAAGTTACTTGCATTAGTACCCGTGGAAACACTTCCAGATTTCCAAAGACGCTCATCAAGAATAGATGAAATGTAAGGAAAGAGCTTCGCCATAAATCCAAATGACTCAATGTTAAAGGCGCCAGTTTGAACTCGATGGAACTTGAGAAGATATTCCAACGCAGTGGTTCCATGCATGTTTGATAATGGCTTTATTCCCGGAAGTTCTATTTCCGTCGCAATTCCCACTTCACCCCACTGACCCCAATTAACGGTTGTAGCTGGCAATCCTACAGAATGTCTATAGCGAGCAAACGCATCTTCGAAATTATTCCCAGCTGAGTGATTGCATTGACCAGGAGATCCAAACAAAGAGGCCATGGAAGAAAACAAGACAAAAAACTCGAGATTCAAGTCCTTCGTTAAATCGTGCAAATTGAGAGTTCCCTCCACTTTCGAACTAAATGTACTCGAGAGGCTATCCCATGTCTGGTTCTCAATTAAGCCATCTTTTAACGTACCAGCGGCATGCATCACACCTCTCAAACATGGAAATCTCATTTTAGCTATTGTTTCTTGGATAAGTTCTTTACATTGCGAGAAATCTCTAACATCAAGTTGGACAGCCTGGACATTTGCCATGTACTGCGCATTTATTTCATCCATTGACCGTTGCAGTGTATCTGATGGGGCACTTCTTCCAGCTAACAGTACGTACTTTGCCCCCTTACTCACCATCCACTGACAAACCACAAATCCAATTCCTCCAAGACCCCCAGTAATTAGATATGATGCGTCCGCATTGAACATCGGAGTATATATTTCAGTGGCACCATTTCTCTGTCTGACTTCCGGCATGACACATACAACTTTCCCAATATGTTTTGCCTTTTGTAAGTACAGCAGGGCTTCTCGAATATGAACAGAGTCGAATCTCACGTAGGGTATTGGCTTGACCACATTCTTGGCTGTCAACTGTACGACCTCTCCCATAAGTCGATTCCATTCTCTTCGATCCATGGATGAAAGGTCTGCTATGGTGTATTGTACATCTGGTCGTAGCATTTTAACATCTTCCGGTTGCCAAATGGACAGCTTGCTCATTTCCACAAAACGGGCACCTTTGGCGCATGCCTTGAGAGTAGCTTCCTTGAACCCTTCACTTGTCAACGAGTTAAGAACAACGTCTACACCTTCGCCTTGTGTCAATTCAAGAATTTCGTCGCCATAATTTGTGTTCCTTGAATGGAAGACATGTTCAATGCCCAATGACCTCAGGTAGTTCTGTTTCCTCTTGCTTCCAGCCGTCGCAATTATTTTCGCACCGATACTCTTACAAATGTGAATGGCGCTTAGTCCCACTCCACCAGAGGCTGTGTGAATAAGAACTGTATCTTGAGGGGCTAGGTTTGCCACGTCTATAAGACAATAATAACTAGTTGCATAGACTGCCGGTAGAGTGCATGCGTCAGGGAGAGTCATTCCTATGGGAACTGGACACACATCCTTTTCATCAAGTTTAATATGACTGGGAAGTGCTGAGTTGTTAATGTTCACTCCAAACACACTGTCCCCAACAGACCATCTTGTCACTTTTGGACCAACTCGCTTCACAACTCCAGCAAAATCAAATCCTACTGAGTTCATGTCTTTAAACGCATCCGAAGGTTTGAGCACACTAAACACGTCTCTGAAATTAAGGGCGGATGCTTTCACTTGAATTTCAACTTCCGTCTCCTCCAAGATAACTGGTTCTAGTGTTCCAAACTGCAAATCAGCAAATGCCTTAGTTTCAGGCAAAACCAGTTGAAACCTGTCTGAGCCACTTGGCAATTTCAAATCTGACAATATGGGCTTCACTGATTGTATTTTAATGATGTATCGAGCATTGTCATGATAAGCTACTTGGAACTCCTTATCAGCGCACCACAACTCATAAAACGCCTGCTGTGCAACCCCCTCTTCGTCTTCTTGAGTCGCCCCAATATCGACAGAACGACAGACGATCTCCATTCTTTCGTTTTTCAAAGCTTTGTTGAAGCCCCAAATTGTGCTTGGGTGAAAGTGAGACAAATCATTATCTTCCACAGCAACCACCCCATTCACAAGCGCAGTTATGTTTGGGCTGTTACTCTGTTTGAGTTTTAAAAGTGCTTTGCTCATATTAAAGTAGGGTCTCAGAACAGTGTTCTGAGTTGTACAAGTTTTGTCTAATGACCAGCACCAAACAATGCCCTCGATTGTACCTCCATCACAACTTTCCACGCAATCCATCAATTGGCAAAAGTCTTGTTCCGATTCTGGATCCAGTTCGAATTTCCACTCATCCCTTGATTTCACCTGTCTGAATCTCTCTCCCCGTCGGACAACAACTACCTTCCGGTTATTCACAGCTGAAATAGTACTCAGTAAATAATTCGACACGAGACTTTCGTCAAAGTGGAACAATATCCAAAGTTTCAGCTCACACCAGTTTCCCAAGGAAGGTCGACATTCCAGTGAAAGAGTGTCATTGTACTCGGGGCATTTATAAGTGGATATTAATGAATGTGCCCCATTCAAACACGGAAAGCTTCCAGCAAGTTGGAAACCACATTTTTGCAAAGTTTCGATCCATTTCTCATTCGATAATGTGCACTGAGTTGGCCTCAATTCCAAATCCTCAAATCTCCAAAATTCGTCCAACAAGCCAAACAAATATGTATAAATTTTACTTTCTTGCGTTTGCTCAACCAGGTCAAAGGTGCCCCCGTCCCTAAGTAGACTTCTGACATTGGCAAACGTGTCCTTTAAGTTCCTTGTCTCGTGAATCACGTCCACTGCCATGATCCAGTCATAATAGTTTGGTGTAAAGCCTTGACCAATGGGATCCTCCTCAATATTCAGCTTTTTAAATTTAATGTGCTTCAAATGGGGTTCCAGTAGTTTTTCAGCTGCAACGAAGACAGCAGGGGAGATGTCGGTGAAAGTGTACTCAAATTGGATGCCCAGCTTTATCATATCTTGTATAAAGATCAGTGCTGAAGAGCCTGCTCCACCACCAATTTCCAAAACACGAAGTATTTTCCTTTCCTCAGAAGAGTAATGACTTTTAAAATGCTTCAAGTGCTGCGTTATGACTGAGGAGGCAAGGTTTTTGGTCTTGAATATCGTACGATGGTCATTAGAATATCCAGTCAATGAGGGACCTTCCTCAGGAAACAACACTGGAAGGGCTGCTTGTAATCCAGTCAATATTTTAGTGTAGCTTTCTCCGACTCTTTGTAAAACCAAAGTGGAGTTGAAACGTTTCACAAGCTCATTATTCAAATGAGGAGAGCTCAGCTGGTCCTCAACTTGAGACATGGAAGGTGGAAGTCGAATAACTTTCCATGAACCAGTTCCAGTTTTCTTCAAAATTGCCTTTTCGTCCAAAGTTCCCAAAATTTGTCTAAGAAGTTTGCTAAATTCTGGTTTAATATTGAGCTCCTTTTGAAGTTGATCCTCTTTAAAAACGTTATCCAGAGCTGGTTTCCACCCACATTCGTTCAAGCAACGAATGTAGTTTAGAAACACCAACTGCTCCAAATCATGTACAGTTTCCTCCAACTCTGGAGACACTTTGTTAAAATTTTCATTAAGCTTGTCTTTGAAATTGTCATCGAAAAAATTGTTCTTAAGATAAAGAGGCAAGTCGTGACGGTACTGCGAGGGACCCAACTTGGGACGCCATGACTCTTCCCACAAATCTGGCATTTTGGATGTCTGCTGTTCCAAAACAGCTTCGACTGCTTTGACAGTTGTGTCAATGAACTCCACTCCAGACATCGCAGCTAGTACAGTTCCATTGGAATCCAATAGCAAAGCCATGGCATCATTCTTGTTACTTCCGGTTTTCTCCACTACGTGAATATACCTTGCTTGGAAGTCATCTGTGCCGTTTGATAACCACATCAGCTTTCCAATTTTAATGGGCACCCAAAGTTTAACTTTGGTTTGGTTTCTTATCTTTTTCATCATAATTGCTTGAATCATTGCATCAAGTACAACAGGATGAATTATGTGTTCACCAGATTGCCCCTTATCCTCCTGTGAAAGCTTCACTTTAGCCATCAAAGTACCCTGGTCTGCATTTTCCCACACATTCTCAATGCTGCGGAATGCTGGACCAAATTTTAAACCCACCGAAGCCAACTTCTGGTAAACTTGTGAAATTGCTTCGTGGTCTTGCGGAATATAAAAAGTTTTTAGAAATTCCTCCTTATCAAACTCTAACCCTTGATGTTCTTCGGCAGAAAGAATTGGTGAAAATGTGGCTGTGGCGTGCTCTAACCAGTTCGATGATAAATCTGATTCTTGTCGATGAAATATTTTAACTGTTACGTCATTCCAATCGTTTTCATTGCCCTCTGATTCATTTATCTCCACAACTGTTTGCAGTTGAACTGTGGATGATTCCTGTAAAGCAAGTGGTGTTTTGATCATCAAATTTTCTATTTTCATTGGTCGGCTAGGTTTTCCCGGGGAGTCAGCGGAGCCTTCCACAGTTGCCAGACCAGCAACAAGAGACATTTCAAGGTAGCCTGCTCCAGGAAACACGATAGTTTGTCCAATGATATGATCCTTAATGTATTCATGACTTCTCAAGTTTAGCCCACATTGAAATAATTTAGTTGATGATGCGTTGGGAATGAGGGAGCCGACGAGGGGATGAATCACGTTGCCGGCTACCTGCAAAAGGTCAGGCCAGAATTTCTTTCCAATGAACGGGTAGTGCGGAAGACGAACTTTCCTCCGAGTGTAAAACTGGTCAAGTCCACTCCAATCTACCTCGACGCCCTTCACGTACAGTTTACCGAGGGTTGCCAGAATTGTATCCCAGTCGTCTGACTTCCGTTTCAATGAAGGCAAGCATAACAGGTTTCTGGACTCATTATTCATTACGGTCAATGCAGAAAGCACGGGTTGTGGTCCCATTTCTATGAATATTTGGCAACCTGCTTCGACAGCATTTGTACTCGCATTCAAAAAGTTGACCTTTTCCCTTGTGTGTTGGACCCAGTAGTCAGCGTCCACCTCCGTTGGCGCAACTAAATTTCCTTTCATTCCAGATATAAATTGACAGCTTTGGACAATGTGATTTTTTACAGTTTTAGTCACATTTCTGTAGCTGTCCAACATTGGGTCCATGTGCTTTGAGTGGAATGCGTGGGTGGCAGCAAGTACAATGCATTTGATTTTTAGCTCAGTGAGAAACTCTGAGAATTTCATGATCACATCAGAATCTCCGGCTACTACAGTTTGCTCACTGGAATTGATTGCTGCGCAGTCCAATAACTTGTTGATATCCTTTCCAGCGAATCTGTTCATTTGGTTTTCAACTTCATTATAGTTCGCTTGAACGACCAGCATTTTCCCACGAGAAAGCTCATCAATTAGCCTACTCCTCTCAGCAACCAGCATGATGGCGTCTTCAACAGAAATGATGCCGGCACAGACCGCAGCAGCGAACTCACCCAAGCTGTGGCCCAGCGCGTAGTCTGGCTTCACTCCCCACGACTCCCATAATTTGACCAGTGCATATTCCACGCAAAATATGGACGTTTGGCTATAAATTGTACGGTTGATCTCGTCTTG
The DNA here is from genome assembly GCA_034695465.1 of Entomobrya nicoleti. Lineage (NCBI taxonomy): Eukaryota > Metazoa > Arthropoda > Collembola > Entomobryomorpha > Entomobryidae > Entomobrya > Entomobrya nicoleti. The sequence goes on from JAQFZG010000071.1 coordinate 21,644, forward strand.
ACTGTTATTACTCTGTGACCATAACACGCTTTTCAAGCTAATATCATATTTTCCGTTTAGAATATTATCGCAGTAGTCAAAGTGCATTTGAAACACAGGACTACAGTCATACAACTTCTTTGCCATTCCAGGATACTGAGAACCTTGTCCAGTAAAAAGAAAGCATACTTTACCATTTGATTCGATAGCAGCCTCTCCTCTAAAGTACTTTTTCTCCTTAATGCTGGCCACTGCGTCCTGTTTACTCTTGGCAATGATGGCTACCCGGTTGCTGAAATTGGCTCGTCCACAGTTCATTGAGTAGGCTATATCCGACAACTTCTCGCAACTGGTTTCCATATAACCTTGGAACTTTTCCAACAATAGCTCCAGTGCCTCCTCAGATTTAGCTGAAATTTTCAAAATGTTATGCGGTCTTTCCATCTGAGAATTCACTGAAAGTGGCTTTAGAGTTGGGATTTGTGGTGGCTCCTCAACAATGGCATGTGCGTCAGTTCCCGTTATTCCAAAAGAGCTCACCCCCGCAATCCTACTTTTTCCCATTTCCTTCTTCCACTCCATGGGTTGAAGAGGAATCACTGCAGGAACAGCTTCCAAGTTAATTGACGGGTTCAATTTCGAAATATTCCTATGCGCAGGAATATTCTCATGCAGCATAGCCAGCACAACTTTCATGATACCAGTGATTCCTGAGCATGACTCTGTATGTCCCACATTCGTTTTAACTGATCCAATTACCAAAGGTTCTTTCCTCAAAGGAGACCCATAAGCCTTTGCAATAGCGGTGACCTCCATTGGATCTCCAACAACAGTTCCAGTTCCGTGGGCTTCCACGTACGACACCTCTTCCGGTCGTACCTCGCCATCCTTCAGCGCTTCTTGCATCGCCAACGACTCACATTCGATGGTAGGAGTTCCCATGCTTTTGGAAAGGCCTTCCTGTGACACCCCAGTTCCCCTTATCACTCCCCAAATGTTATCTCCGTTCTTCAGTGCATCTGAAAGTCTTTTCAGTACAAGCACTCCACAACCCTCTGCTCTTGCAAACCCATTCGCATCTTCCGAGAATGTTTTTGAGTAACCATCTGGAGAAATGACCATTGGCATCAAGTCTTTGTCAAACGGATGCAGTAGCAGGTTGACTCCTCCAGCCAATGCAAGATTGGTTTCTCCATTCCTTAAACTCCGACAAGCCAAGTGAACTGCGACCATCGCAGAGCTGCACCCAGATTCCGTGGAGATGCTCGGTCCAGTCATTCCCAAAAGAAACGAAATTCTTGCAGCCGCCGCCCCAATAGAGTTTCCCATGTAAGCCCGATAAAATTCAGCAATAGTGGAATTCATGACAATATCATTGTAATTATCCCTCCATGATCCCAAGAATACCGATCCAGGTGTCCCACGAAGAGAATGGGGATCAATGCAAGCATCTTCTAAGCCTTCCCAGACAACTTCATGAAGAAGTCGGTGTTGGGGATCCATAAACAAAACTTCTTTTGGGGAGACTCCTGTTCATTCATACATTACATTTAATGATACTTTCAAAAATACAAAATCTCTTTAATGTAAGGCATACATACCGAAAAACTTTGCATCAAACTCATCAACAGGAACCTTTAAAAATCCAGCATTCGTTTTCCTTGCATCAGGTTTGTGAATGCTGCACTGCTCCTTCATCCATCGGAATGGTGGAGGATGGCAGGTTCCATCCTTGCCCTGGAAGAGCAACTCCCAGAATTCCTCAAGGTTATTGGATCCCGGATAGCGACAACTCATCCCAACAATGGCAATAGGCTCCTTGTTGTATGCAGCCACTGGACTTTTTAGCTGTGAAGATGATGAAAACAGTGGACGGTCAGAAGTGTAACATCCGAATAAAGGGAACACGTCGTCCTCAAAAATTTCCTCCACGTATACAGCAATAAGTTTGCCAATAAGTCCAATTCTTCCATATTCTTGAAAGTCCTCGGATCCGGTGGGATAATGGACCAAATTGACAATTGAGATGTTTTTATCAAAACTGCTATTAAACACAAGAAGGTAATTCGATTTACTATATACATATATATGTTATGCATGTGTGCATTCTGTAATTTAACAAACATCATGACGATTTTCATTCGGCACATTTAAATGACTTCTAAAAAAATTCACATGATAATTGTACAGAAAATACGATTTATATTTTGCTTACCTAATTAGTCCTTTGCTGCGCTTAATTACATTGTCGTATTTATCATTTAGAAAGTCAACGCTTTGAAGTTCCTTTTTCAACCATTTCCTCAGATACACTCCAAGTCCAGACCCTAATTTGTGAAAAATAATATTATGCATCTAATCAAATGTGTAGTTGACAGTCGAAACCAAAAGTAGAACGTTACGCCCTCCTCCAGCCTCTTCTAAAGTTTTGTCTCAATTTACCCCGGAGACTTATTTAGACAAAGCTCTCGGTATTGTACATCAAAGGAAAATGTCGGGGCTTATGAAGAGGCTCCGGTAATTAGTGACGGTCTACCTTTGATAGTATGAGTACTCATATTATTCGACCTTACCATTGACACTAAGATCCGTGAGACTGGCTGTTACAGCCTTAAAATTATCTCTTGATGGCTTGAAAAGGAAAACAGAAGCATGGTCATCTTCCTCCAAAAGAACGACGTTTTCAGTTTCTTTGGAAAAAATGTCATCACAATTTTTCACAGCTACCATGGATGGCGACAAGTAAGCACACTTTTCGAAGGAGCTCAAAACCAAAAGAGAGTACAGTTTGGAATAGTCCTCCAAATTCAACTTGCTCACGTTCAGGGCTTCCTCGAGATAAAACACCAAATCAAAAACGAAGAGCAGCGCTTCCCTGCAAATCAAAATTTATTAGATTTTTAATCACTTTTTTCCAAATACAAATATATTAATTTGGTAAATTTATAAATTATATAATTCCAAATATATTAAAAATTGTATTATGATAAGCTTGGTCAATATTTTGTAACGTAGCTGAAAGCGAAGTTCAGCTAGTATTGACTTTATCATGTTGATCTGTCTGTCTGACAGTCAGCACCATAACTCAAAAATGCATTGATCGATTTCGCTCAAATTTGGCATGTAGGTCACTATGGGAAAGGACAAAAACCCTATTGATTTATGTCCCCTAGGTCAAAATTCAAAATCGAAATTTTTGAACTTGTTCATCGTGTACATTTGAACAGCGCAATCGAAAGCTCTCGTTGATGAGGTCACGACTAATGTGTCAATTTGGGTGACCTAGTAGGGTCACAAATTGGGGTCAAAATTTTAATATCAACACAATGCAATGCATTATACCGTGTCGCACGTTTCCGCTAGGTTGTTATGATTGCTGTTACAGTGGGTTTATTATTATTACTTTAAGTGAGATGAGATGTTTGGTGACGCGACAACCGCAATCCTACGATTTGTGCAGGATCTTCGTAAAGAGTAGCAAAGGACCAATGATTTCGGGACATCCTCATCCGAGAGAACGGAAGTCACCCAGGCTTGGTTATCAAAACCTGTTTCAATTTTTTTTAACGCTCAAAGTTAATTAATTGAGTAAAATTGCTAAGATAAAATGATCAATTTACACTTCAATTGTCGTCTTACCTAACATTTTGATGAGAAACTTTGCTACTTTTATAGGCAACGCAAATTAATTTGTTGTTTGAAAGTTGAGGCAATTGTAATTCAAAAGTTTTGTGGACGATATCCAATGACTTTGAAACAGATACTCACACCATCCAAAGAGGATCACAACCTTTTTATATGACTTTACATGGCCAATGTTGTGAAGTTAGAAAATTACTTAAGGAAAACCATAATAAATTGAGCAAGCTTGATATCTCGATCAACACTAATTTAAATTGCTTTATAATTCGTAAACCGGGAAGGCATTCATTTTTTTCCAAACTAGTTTTCATAGATTTTTCCTTTAAAAAAATAAAATGGGTACGAAATGTCAGTTTTGTCCTTATCCATCATACCAAATTAATTAAAAATACAAAATACATTAGGTCAATGTATACACGTACAATGATTTCTCATGGTTCACTTTTATAGTACAATATTTCTGGTTTATTCTATAATCTAGTTTCCTTGAAAGCCAACATGTTATAGATTCACAAATCAGTTCAATTTATCACTTCTACCAATTTTTCCTACGCCTCCTTCTGCTCTGCTGGTATTTTCAGAAATATTAGATCTCACGTCTACCCAAATCTACTCCTAAGCTAGATAACTATCCCTTTTAACAAACAACTTCACTACTGAAGATAATGGAAACTTATTCGTGAGACCACAATTAATTTGGTAACGAACATTGAATGGGTACTGAATTGCTCAGTACAATTTTAATAATACTTTATTAACTGCTTAATCAGGTGGATGAATTTATACACATGTGAAGCTATTGTCGGTTCTAATATTTAAAAAAAAATGTTTCTCCAAGAGTTTTGATTTATGTATATATTTTTATCCTCAATGTGTTTAAAAAAGATTTTGGTCTAATTATGTAAACTTATAGGAAACAACAATTTAAGGAAATGTAATTTTATTACCTGACTTTCCTTGTGCAACCATATTTATTTACCAGATTTGAAACTCGCTCTTCTACAAGTTATTTTTTATTCTTGGCCATAACGAGTTGTCGTGAGAAAAAAATATTTCCTTAATTCTAGTCACCTTCCAATTTTTTTTAGCTCAGCCTTGGGGACCAAATTGGTATGAGAAACCGAAATCATCAATGCGAAGATTTCAAACTAAAAATAATATTTCTGCGAAATTTTAAAAGGGATGGACTCTAGTTTTCAGCTATCCATTGGTGAAATCAGATTTCAAAAATTCCTAATAGTATAATTTTCAAAACTAACAATTTATGTGAGAGGCTTTTAAATAAAAACGAGATTTCATTAAATATCCATACTATACGCATACGTCTTCATATTACATATTAATTGAGTTACATTTGTACACATGCGAAATGAAACATATCCCTGAAATCCCAAAGCTGACAGACTTGCTTGGGTTTCCGGTTCCATAGTTGGAGGTAATAGGTAATGTATAAAATCCTAAACCGAATGTGTGTATTGACAAATGCTTTAAAATGATAGCAAAATATCACATGTAAAATAAAAACCTAAATACTATCCCACCAATGAATAATTTGTGAGTGACCAGTATTTTCCATAGTTTGGCAAATTTTAGGAGGGAACCATTTGGTATTCAGTTTAATTATATAATATGTTGGCTTACCTGCACACAATAGCATAGCTTTCACGTCTTTCTGCTTTAAAGTACCTGGGATATACAGCAATATTATCAACTATAAGCAGTCTTTCAAATAACCACGTACAGCAGATATTAGCACTATTCACACAAAACCAGTTCCAGTTTGAAACACTTTCAAACTTGTTCTAGTTTGACTTTAAATGATGTGTGCTAAAACTTTGGTTTTTCTAAAGTTGCTCATGAGCAGTTCTGATACTGATCAGATCAAGCCTGGTTTCTAACCTTGTTTCTATTTGAAATATAACCATGGTGCTAACAAGGAAAAAAAATCAAAAACACAATTCTACCACCTTGTAAAAAAGCATGGACTCATGTAATTAACACAGATTCATTCGATTAAAACAAGTACCAAAAGCAATCTGCTTGATCATGTAAACCAGCATGTGATAATATTTAATAAACGACGTGTTCTTAATTGCAATACTTAGTTAAAATTCCTTTTTTCCTCGTACTAGCCAAAGCTGTGAAACGAAGCTGGGAAAAATAGTATTCAGTATTGAATAACATATACGATGATTGAGAGGTAGTAGCAAATGTTTTAAGGGGCGTTCCAGCTATGCGCTTATGACCAGGTTTTCTTTTTTTACGTATTGTACCTTTGTAATAAAAAAATCTTTTCTACAAACAATTTTTACATCTCATCGTCAAGTTTTGTGGCTACAAATTTACTGCAGTGTGAATTTACCAATTTACTTGCATTCATCATTTGGCAATTGAACTGGAAAGAAGTGATACTGTGCAACGTTGTGTCATACATTACTTGCTATAGCTTAAACTCGGTTTTGTTTATTCGTGGACCTTTAAAAACGTTGAGGAGTTGAAGAGTTTCTAAAAAAATAAAACAGAAGGCTTCAAAATGTTACAATATTGCGAGCCAATGTTTTCCACAAAAGCAAATTCCATAGTTTTGCTGAAGAACGTTTGTAAAACATATACGGGCGATATTCCCATTCTTCAAAACAATTCCATGAATGTAGAAAAAGGCCATATGTACATTATAGTATAAAAACATCGTATCGTAATAAACTTTAATTTCATAGAAAATCTCGGTAACAGACAATTTATGTAACGTTTGTATTTCAGATATGGGTTGCTTGGAAGTAGCGGTTGCGGAAAATCAACTTTGCTGTCATGTATTATTGGATTAAACAAATGGGACTCTGGAACAGGAACCGTTTTAGGGAAAGATGTTATTTATGGTATTTCGACGCAAAATATCGGATACATGCCTCAGGTAACTAAATCATTTCGTCTAAAAAATGGTTGCATATTTTTATTGATATATGTCTATTATTTTTAACTGTAGGGCCATGCCTTGTACAATCAGTTATCCTTGAATGACATGATACAGGTTTATGCGAAACTGTATCATATATCCCAAACAAAACTTAATGAACGAATGCCATTGGTCGAGAATTTGCTCAAACTTGATGGATATAGCCCTCGTCGGATTGATACACTCAGGTTTGTGATTAGTAGAACTTTTTCACAAACAAATTGTAGCGTAAAACATTGCAATCTATACTGACGAACAAATCCCAGAATGTGTTCCCGGAGTTAGGCCTTCATACTGTGCCAGGTAAGAGTACTTCATTGGATGAGTTATGCCTCATATTCATTTTTTCTGAATGGATCCTCCCTAGTCCAAAATTACACTCTGACCCTTGTTTTAAGCTTCTAGGACTTGTTTTGTATATAGGCCACAGGACGACAAGGCCTCCCATTTGAAATACATGGTGGCAGGGTAACCAATAACCACTACGCATTCGTGTTTTCGAAATGTGTTATCACTCCCGTAATTGAACAAAAACAATTATGTTGTTACGCAGTCACATTTCGGAGTTATTAGCAGTTTTAATGAGCCAGTGTTTCACAGTCAACAAATAACAGCCATATTTAGTTTATTGTATAGCAACTTGTTCGAATCCCAGTATTATTTTGAGTTTAATGAAGTCATATGTTACACTCTGAAATAGGGGTCAGATACGTCGGGAAAATATTTGTTTAATTGTTTTAAGTTTCAATTAATTTTTAACTTTTTCATAATCCCATAATCTACAGACTCACAAATGAACTTGACATAGACTACCCGTCTTAACCTTTGTCATAAGTCTCTTAAACAAAACCGATTGAACCTCACATGGATATCATATTAAGCTATAATCCTAACCCAACTAAACCTAACTCGTATTTACCTTTAAACCGAGCCCAACATTAATTTCATTGTGCTTTAACCTGAATCTAATCTAGATTTTTATGTCTGAAGATTAAAATATTACTAAACCCAACAAGACTTCATCATATTAGCATATATAATCTTAGCCTATCCTAACATTACCCATATTATAGTTCAATCTATGCCCAACTAAACATTTTTTTTGCATTCGATTTCAAATTTAACCTCAATACTTTTATTCGGCTTTGGGTCACCTAAATAATTTTTTATTGGTTAATTAAAGTTTTCGTTAAATGTAGGCTTAGTCAAGTTACGTTAATAATATTACCTAAAGTGACGTTAGTCAAACGGCGCTTTGGCGAAGTACCGCGCCACCTGCAAACTCCTAGAACAAATTGTAAGTACTAGTAAATAATTTAATTTTAGATACCATTTCATCAGTCACTGTTACTCAAGCAATACGAATTTACGAATGGCTTCGCTAATGAGAGAACCATCAGTGATTTGCAATATTGATTTGAGGAGGTTTGACGTTCAGTTTTTTGTAAGTGGTTATTCTGAAATGAATGTAAACCATGAAGTTAAATAATTGTATTGTAAACCAGTTTTTCAGTTTCGGAATTCAGTTTATGGAAGCAAAGAAGCATCGGTAAAAGATTATATGTTACCAGCACTAATTACATGGTATCCTAAAACATGTTTTATGTTCATATTTAAAAAAAATTGAAACATGAATTATTTACTGGTTTAAATATTTTTTTCTCATTATCTTAGTATTTTGTTTGAAGTATCGTTTATCGCCGCACCACTTGTTTTAATTAACGGTAAAACATTTTTTTATAAATCATAATCAAAATAGAATCTCAACGCGAGCTTATAAGTCAAATTATAATTATTAGACATACACACACCAGTCTCGAGTTGCTGGTCTCCAAATCTGGGAAATGATGTCAGGAATATAGTTGGCAACAATAACGATAACTACAATTCAAGCAATAGTTTGCTTTATCATAGTTGAATTTCTCCTTGGTTTTCATGTGCAAGGATCGATTTGGGGTTACATTTTGCTCTGTTTAGTGACGGCATTTTGTAATAGCTTGTTTGGTAGAAAGTATTTAAAATATAATTTTAATTTCTTATTTTATAACAATGAAACACGTATATCTAAACCAAACCATTGAGTTTATTAACGAATTTATATCAGGTTTAATGATCGGAATTTGGCTTAAAGACACAGTTGTAATTATTCTTACTGAGGTTTTCAAGTTTCCTATTCTAGCCCTACATTCAGGTAAGTTTACTTCGGCTTACATAATAAGTTGTTAATTTGGGTGTCTGGAGGAAAATTTTGTTACGTTACAGGTGTTTTGCAAACCCTTGAAGCTGTTCCGCATCCATATCGAACACTTACATTTTATCTTTTCCCAAATGTATCTATGACTACACCATTGCATTGGATTATGAACAGAGAAACAAGCTTGATTCATTCCACGATATGGCCAGTTGTTTTGGGTACAGTTGGCTGGGGCATGGCTTTCACTATTGGTTGTGCGTTTTTGCTGCGACGTACGTAAACAAACAAAATTAGGTTTTTTGACGTTTTTTGACGAATCTACATGTGTATAGCTAATTTGATTCCATATTATTAAGTGCTAATAATGAGGGTTACACTAACGTTGTGAACTTGTGTACAATTGAAGCTGTAACGGCAACACAAGTTACATAAATGTCTGTATGGTCCAATTAATATTCCTCAAATTTTTACAATTTTGTTAATGTGTTATAACCCAAAAAAAAAGATTAACCTTTTACAACCAACAATTTTTTAATGGATGCTTAACTATTGTAATAGTGTTACAAGCTAACTTACTTGACAAATCAAGATTTTGTTTGATGATTGTGCTATCAAAAGTCATGTTTTCTGGATGTATTCCAAACAGCTCGTTCTGTTTTATCATGTGAGAGGAGTAATTGGTTGGAATGTCAATAAAACCCATCGTATCTCCACGTTCCGCTGCCAGGCGAGCTTCTTCCTCTGTCTCGAATTCGATCTAATAAACAATTGTCCCGTTCATTTTAAGGACTAAGGGCATTACGATGGATGATGCATTTTTTATTTTCCATTTAAATACCATTCATTTATGAATGCACATCGTCAAAAGTCTTTACTGGCTATTTAAAAAAGCATGTCCAAAAATTCATTTGAGTAACATTTATTATTCAAAGGCAGCAAATGAGAAAAAATACAAGGTACCAAGCCGCTGATAAAGGATTGGGTACACATTACATAGCCGTCCGCAATATTCACGGAAGCCATATGTAAGTTTTTTCTTAACATTTTGGGTCTTTGCATTTTCGAAAAATATGGGGTACTCCATCCATTAAATATTAACAGAAAAGCATTAAACTAACACAACTGATCGGATTGAATAATTAGCACAGCGATATAAACAGAAAAGAACTGATTTGCATGTATGTATGTATGTACAGAGCCATCCCTTCCTTTTTGCAAATCTCGGCACAACCGTTTATGCCCTCTGTGAACATTTTAAGTACTACTTCAAAAGCTCAAAAGAAATATTCGTCGTTCGAGTCGTTTATGTAAGTTCTCCACTCATGAACTCCTGCTTGGTAGCGAAGAAAACAAAAGGAAGTTGGTAAAAGTGATAACGAATTAACCTTTTTCATATATGTCTGTGCCTGTATTCAAAGCTCAAATAATAATATATGCACGAAGGGTACCGAAGTGTATTTTGTAATTGTTTCTTTCAAAAAACGCAATTAAACCTTTCTATTGATTTGCAGAGAAGCGCTGTTCTACGTTTTTGATTTCGTGTTTTATCTCGAAGAAGCTCTAAATGTGAGCAAATTAAATTTGAAGAACTTTTCCAAGCTGTAGTCCATTATGGCTTTGAGCTCGTTTGGTAAGGGTACTTCCTTGTCTCCTTCCATGGCGGCTGTGAAAAATCAAGATGACATTTTTTCCAATGAAACTAAAAGTATCCAACTTTTGGAACAAGATGACCATTCTCCTGTATTCCTTTTGAAGCCATCTTTGGAATTTTTCAAGGGTGTAACAGCCAGTCTTGCGAATTTTAGCGTCAACGGTGAGGTATAAAAATGGGGATACAAAGCATTGATATTCACATTTATGTATGCATCAAAAAACAAAACCGTTTTATCTTAAAATTTATGAGTGACTGAAAACATAATATATTTTAAAGGTTTTATGCTATGCCAACTCTGTTTTATTTTGTTAAATGTAGGGTCAGTCCTTGGAGTGTATATGAAAAAATGGTTGAAAAAAGAATTAAAAAGAGTTTCTAGAAGACAAATATAGCAATGTTTTTTAGCCAGGAAAACGTTGAAAGATGTTTCCTTGATTATATACCGCACACATAATTTTTTTAAATAATAGTTTTGGACGCCCCAATCATCAATCTGGTCGCTTAACCCACTGGACCGGCGGAGTTTGAAAAAATGGGGAAATTTGGACTTATTGCAATTTCCTGCGTAACCATCCTTTCAGATTTATTTGACGATTTTTTTAAGTCGACTAAAAATAATGTCGACTAATGAAATCCGTGGAGTATAATTATTTATAAAAAAGAGTAGGACTTTTCGACAAAATGGTTTAATTGAATTGAGTCGGAAATCTTTAACTTTATTTTGTAATTTCTGCTTCATTGAATTTCGACAAGATATTTGAATAAACTAATGATAGGAACCATTGTATTAGCTATTAACTTATTTAATTTATACTTCCAGTTACATATCTATAAAAAAATTAACAACATCCATTCAAATTAACCAATAATCAAATGCTCTATAAAGCTGGTGAAATAACATTTGCATCTTTTGCTAAATGGTTAACATGCCAATACATCGACGATTATTCTGTTTGTTTTAAAGGATATATTGACCAATTCCAATTTTTTCAAACCAGCCTTGCTTTTTGGCGTAAAGCATATCCCTGTAAAGTTCATTCCTTGCGCAATTACTCTCGCTGTAAAATTCTGGGAGTACTTTAGCAATCTTTTTGCTAACCATAAAACTTTTATCCGTGCCTCCATCCATCGCCCACTTTACCATTTCATATTTGGAGTAGAATGACAATACATCGTCATCATTCTTGTAAAATTCTCCGAATACGGCAAATCCAGAGTTTTCTGCTGCGGACGTCCTGAGTTGCTCACAAAATTTTGAAAACTCTACAAGGTCAACATTAAATCCCAATTCTTTCGCAACAGAAACAAAATTCTGATCCAACTCCGGGCACTTGTTGCACACATTATAAATATCGTTAGGAGCATCCGGATTAAAACTTATTTGAGCAAACGCCCACGCACAAATGTCCACAGATATTAAAGGAACTGGAACAGGGTTAGCTGGCATGATACCATTTTTGAGAATGAAAAGGTAGCGAAGCATAAGGTGATTACTTTCCAGAATAAATCGGCCAGTTTTCGAGTCTCCCATGACCAGCGGGAAACGAAAAACCTTTCCCGGAATTCCTCTTTCCATCACAGCTTGTTTCATGAGCATGTCTTCTACAAATTTTGTATTTGGATAAGCTAAGGTCGTCACACCATCAAAATCATGAGGCTCAGGCCATTCCTCTAAAACATTTCCGTCTTTGTCTAATTTATTAACGGATAACATGCTGGATGCACAATTAACATGCTTTAATTTTCCACCTGAGCATGCGAATTCCAGTACATTTTTCAGCCCGCCAACGTTCACATTTCGGACATCCTGGGCCGCCAAATCTCGTTTGTTGTAGTGTTCCAAATGGTTCACCTTTGCAGAGCAGTGAAACACAGCATCCACAGCATTGCTCAGCTCCACCCACGAAGATGTTTCCATTCCCAGCTGAGATTCCGTGACATTACCAGTAACGCACCTTACCTTGCCCATATCAATTTCAGAAAGAATATCTCGTTTTTTAAGAATATCCTTAAGACGGTTCTCCGCTGACATTTGTTTACTTGGTCGCATTAGACATATAACCTGCGACACCTGTGTATTTTTGGTAAGTTCCCTCAGAACATAAACTCCAAGTGTCCCTGAGCATCCGGTCAATAAAACTGTTGAAATATCCTTCACCTCAACTCTCTCCTGGTTAGAATTGCTTTTGATATGTTCCGGAAGTTGACAGTCTTCTTTGATTAGTTGTGCTACTTCTTCTGCAGTTGGAATGTTCTCTTTTATGTCTCCGCCCTCAATAATTTTGACGAGTACGTCTGTAAGTTGAGCAATAGTGCTACAATCTCGCAAAGCACTAGCGCTAACCAAAGCTCGGTCTCCAAGAAGATGCTGAACTGCGTTTTTAACCTCGACAAACATCAACGAGTCCATGCCCATTTCTTGGAAATTACTGTTGTCTTCAATGACATCTGTTGCATCCAGCTTTAGAATATTTCGTAGTATAGAACCTAGAATGCTTCGCACATATTCAGTCTTGGAGTCACTCTCCTCTAATTTGTCGTAGTGTTGCCAGAAGTCATCCGAATACAGGTTAGTGGCATTGGAATGAGCTCCCGTGGAACCACTTCCGGATTTCCAAACTCGCTCATCAAGAATGGATGAAATGTAAGGAAAGAGCTTAGCCATGAACCCAAATGAGTCAATGTTAATAACCCCACTTTGGACTCGATGTGACTTGAGAAGATACTCCAACGCAGTGATTCCATGCATGTTTGATAAAGGTTTTATTCCTGGAAGTTCTATTTCCGTCGCCATTCCCACTTCACTCCACGGACCCCAATTTATCGCTGTAGCTGGTAACCCAACAGAATGTCTGTAGTGGGCGAAAGCATCTTCGAAATTATTTCCAGCGGAGTAATTGCATTGACCAGGAGATCCAAACAAGGAGGCCATGGAAGAAAACAAGACAAAAAACTCGAGATTCAAGTCCTTCGTCAACTCGTGCAAATTGAGGGTTCCCTCCACTTTCGAGCTAAACGTATTTGAGAAGCTTTCCCATGTCTGATTCTCAACTAGGCCATCTTTTAACATACCAGCGGCATGCATCACACCTCTCAAACATGGAAATCCCATTTTAGCAATTGTTTCTTGAATGAGTTCTTTACCTTGCATAAAATCACTAACATCAAGTGTGACCGCCTGAACATTTGACTTGTACTCCGTATTTATTTTATTGATTGACTGTTGCGTTGCATCTGATGGGGCACTTCTTCCAGCCAACAGCACATGTTTTGCTCCTTTATCCACCATCCATTGACAAACCACAAATCCGATTCCCCCAAGACCCCCAGTAATCAGATAGGTTGCGTTCGCATTGAACATTGGAATAATTGTCTCACGAGGGGCATCATGTCTCTGTCTTACTTCCGGCATGACACATACAACTTTCCCAATATGTTTTGCCTTTTGTAGGTACTGCAGGGCTTCTCGAATATGAAACGAATCGAATCTCACGTAGGGTATTGGCTTGACCACATTCTTCGCTGTCATCTGACCTGTCACCTCACCCATAAGTCGATTCCACTCTGTACGATCCATGGATGACAGATCTGCTATGGTGTATTGTACATCTGGTCGTAGCATTTTAACATCTTCCGGTTGCCAAATGGACAGCTTGCTCATTTCCACAAAACGAGCACCTTTGGCGCAGGCCTTCAGAGTGGCCTCCTTGAACCCTTCACTTGTCAACGAGTTCAGGACAACGTCAACACCTTCGCCGTGTGTCAATTCAAGAATTTCGTCACCATAATTTGTGTTTCTCGAATGGAAGACATGTTCAATGCCCAGTGACCTCAGGTAGTTCTGTTTCCTTTTGCTTCCAGCCGTAGCTATCATTTTCGCACCCACACTTTTACAAATGTGAATGGCGCTTAGGCCCACTCCACCAGAGGCTGTGTGGATAAGAACGGTATCTTGAGGTGTTATTTTTGCTACGTCTATCAAACAATAATAGCTTGTTGCATAGACTGCCGGTAACGTGCATGCATCAGGGAGAGTCATCCCATTGGGAACTGGACACACATCCTTTTCATCAAGTTTGATATGACTGGGAAGTGCTGAGTTGTTAATGTTCACTCCAAACACACTGTCCCCAACAGACCATATTGTCACTTTTGGACCAACTCGCTTCACAACTCCAGCAAAATCAAATCCTACTGAGTTCATGTTTTTAAACGCATCCGAAGGTTTGAGCACACTAAACACATCTCTGAAATTGAGAGCAGATGCCTTCACTTGAACTTCAATTTGGGTTCCCTCCAACGTCACTGGATCTAGTGCTCCAAATTGTAAATCAGCAATTGCCCTAGTTTCAGGTAAAACCAGCTGAAACCTGTCCGAGCCACTTGGTAATTTCAAATCTGACAATATCGGCTTCACTGATTGTATTTTAATGACGTGTCGAGCATTGTCATGATAAGCTACTTGGAACTCCTTATCAAAGTTCCACAGCTCGTAAAACGCTTGCTCTGTAACGCCCTTCTCGTCTTCCATTGCCCCAATATCGACAGAACGACAGCAAAGCTCCATTTTTTCGTTTTTCAAAGCTTTATTGAATCCCCAAATTGTGCTTGGGTGAAAGTGAGACAAATCATTATCTTCCACAGCAACCACCCCATTCACAAACGCAACTATTTTTGGGCTTTCAATCTGTTTCAATGTTAAAACTGGCTTGATCATATTGAAGTATGGTCTCAGAACGACATCCTGAGTTGTACAAGTTTTGTCCAATGACCAGCACCAAACAATGCCCTCGATTGTACCCTCCCCAGAACTTTCCACGCTGTTCATCAATTGGCAAAAGTCTTGTTCAGATTCCTCATTCAATTCAATTTTCCACTCATCATCTGATTTTAGTTGACTGAATCTCTTTCCCCGTCTGACAGCAACTACTCTCCTGTTATTCACAGTTGAAATCTTGCTCAACAAATAGTTGGACACGGGACTGTCATCAAAGTGGAATAATATCCAAAGTTTCAGTTTGCCCCAATTTCCCAAGGACGGTCGGTCACATTCCATTGAAAGAGTGCAAGGGCATTTGTAAGCGGATATTATCGAATGTGCTCCATTCAAACACGGGAAGCTTCCAGCAAGTTGAAAACCACAGCTTTCCAAAGTTTCTATCCATTTCTCGGTCGATAATGTACAATGAGTTGGCCTCAATTCCAAATCCTCAAATCTCCAGAAACCGTCCAACAACCCAAATAAATATGTTGAAATTCTGTTAACTTTTGTTTGCTCAATCAGGTCAAATGTACCCCCGTCTCTAAGTAGAACTCTGACATTGGCAAAAGTTTCCCTCAAGTTCTTTGTCTCGTGAATCACGTCCACTGCCAGAATCCAGTCGTAATAATTTGGTGTAAATCCTTGACTTATGGGATCCTCCTCAATATTCAGCTTTTTGAATTTGATGTATTTCAAGTGAGACTCCAGTGGTTTTTCAGCTGCAACCAAGGAAGCAGGGGAGATGTCGGTGAAAGTGTACTCGAATTGGATGCCCACCTTTATCATATCTTTTATAAAGGTCAATGTTGAGGAACCTACTCCACCACCAATTTCCAAAACACGAAGTATTTTCCTGTCACCAAGAGAGTAATGACTTTTAAAGTGTTTCAAGTGCTGCGTTATGACTGAGGAGGCTAGTGTGTTGGTCTTAAATATGGTACGATGGTCATTAGAATATCCAGTCAATGAGGGACCTTCCTCAGGAAACAATACTGGCAGGGCTGCTTGTACTCCTGTCAATATTTTGCTGTAGCTTTCTCCGACCCTCTGGACAAGCAAAGTGGAATCAAAACGTTTCACTAGCTCATTATTCAAATGTGGAGAAGACAGTTGGTCCTGAAGTTCAGACATGATTGGTGGAAGCCGAATAACTTGCCACGATGTTCCTGTACTTTTCAAAATTTCATTTTCTTCCAAAATTCCCAAAATGTGACAAAAAAGCTTGCTAAATCCCGGTTTAATGTTAAGCACTTGTTGAAGTTGTTCCTCTTTAAAAGTATCGCCCGAAGCTGGTTTCCACCCACACTCATACAAGCAACGAATGTAGTTTAAGAAGACCAACTGCTCCAAATTAGATACAGTTTCTTTTAACTCGGGAGATATATCGTTAAATTTTTTATTCAGCTCGTCTTTGAATTGCTCATCAAAGAAATTGTCTTTCAAGTACGCCAACAAGTTGTGACGGTACTGCGAGGGACCCATCTTGGGACGCCATGACTCTTCCCACATGCCAGGCATTTTGGATGTCTGCTGTTCCAAAACTGCTTCAACTGCTTTGACAGTTGTGTCAATGAATTCCACTCCGGACATGGCAGCTAGTACGGTTGCATTGGAATCCAATAACAAAGCGATAACTTCATGACTTTCGGTTTTCTCCACGACATGAATATACCTCGCCTTGATATCATCTGTGCCGTTTGATAACCACAGCAACTTTCCAATTTTAATGGGCACGCCAAGTTTAACTTTCATTTTGTTACTCATCCTTTTCACCACAATTGCTTGAATCATTGCATCAAGTAAAATAGGATGAATTATGTGCCCAGTGTCATCCTGTGGAAACTTGACTTTAGCCAGCAACGCATTCTGGTCATCATTTTCCCAAATACTTTCAATGCTCCGGAATGCCGGTCCGAATTTTAAACCTACCAAAGCCAACTTCTGGTAAACTTGTGACATTGCTTCACGGTCTTCTGGAGTGTTCAATGTTTTTAAGAATTTCTCCTTATCAAATTGTATCCCTTTATGTTCTTCGGCTGTAGGGATTGGCGAAAATGTAGCCGTCGCGTGCGGCATCCATTTTGATGATGAATCTGATTCCGATTGCTGATGAAATATTTTGACTGTTACGTCATTCCAATCGTTGTCGTCGTCCTCTGATGTGTTTAGCTCCACAACAGTTTGCAGTTGAACTGTGGAGGATTCCTGTAAAGCGAGTGGAGCTTTGATCATCAAGTTTTCTACTTTCATTGGTCGGCTGGGTCTTCCCAAGGAGTCCATAGCACCCTCCACAGTTGCCAGACCAGCAGCAAGAGACATTTCAAGGTAACCTGCTCCAGGAAATACGACAGTATGTCCAATGGCATGATCCTTAATGTATTCATGAGACCTTAAATTTACTCCACATTGAAATAATTTGGTTGATGATGCAGTAGGAATGACGTAGCCGACGAGGGGATGGATAACGTTGCCCGCAACTTGGAGGAGGTCAGGCCAGAATTTCTTCCCAATAAATGGGTAGTGCGGAAGACGAACCTTCCTCCGAGTGTAAAACTGGTCAAGTCCATTCCAGTTGATCTTGACGCCCTTGACGTACAGTTTGCCAAGGGTTTCCAGAATTGTTTCCCAGTCGTCTGACGTCCGTTTCAAAGAAGGCAAACATTTAAGGCTTGTGGTTTCATTATTCATCATGGTCAATGCAGAGAGCACGGGTTGTGGTCCAATTTCTATGAATATTTGGCAACCTACTTCCACAGCCTTTTTGCATGCACTCACAAAGCTGACCTTTTCTCTTGTGTGTTGGACCCAGTATTCAGCATCTACCTTCGTCGGCGAAACTAAATTACCCCTCATTCCAGAAATGAATTCACAATTTTGGACGGAGTGATTTTTTACGGTTTTGGCCACACTTCTGTAACTGTCCAACATTGGATCCATGTGCTATGAGTGGAATGCGTGGGTGGCAGCAAGTACAATGCATTTTATTTTTAGCTCTGTGAGAAATTCAGAGAATGCCATAATCACATCAGAATCTCCTGCTACGACAGTTTGCTCGCTGGAATTGATTGCTGCGCAGTCCAATAAATTGTTTGTATCCTTCCCAGCAAATCTCTTCATTTCATTTTCAACTTCATTATAATCTGCTTGTATGACCAGCATTTTCCCATGAGGTAGCTCATCAATCAATCTGCTCCTCTCAGCAACCAGCATGATGGCATCCTCAACGGAAATGATACCGGCGCAGACCGCAGCAGCGAACTCACCCAAGCTGTGACCCAACGCGTAGTCTGGCTTCACTCCCCACGACTCCCACAATTTGAGCAAAGCATATTCAACACAGAAAATAGATGTTTGGCTATAAATTGTACGACTTATCTCAGCTTAGCTGCTGCTATCATCATCCGACCATAAAACGCTTTTCAAGCTAATATCATATTTTCCATTTAAAATATTATCGCAGTAGTCAAAGTGCATTTGAAAAACAGGACTACAGTCATACAACTGCTTTGCCATTCCTGGATACTGGGATCCCTGTCCAGTAAAAAGAAAGCAGACTTTGCCAACTGGTTCGGTAGAAGCCTCTCCTTTCAAGTACTTCCTCTTCTTAAGACTAGCAACTGCGTCTTGTTTACTCTTGGCAATGATGGCTACCCGGTTGCTGAAATTGGCTCGTCCACAGTTCAATGAGTAGGCTATGTCCGACAATTTCTCTTTACTCTTTTCCAGATAACCTTGCAACTTTTCCAACATGATCTCCAGTGCCTCTTCGGATTTTGCTGAAATTTTCAAAATGTTTTGCACCTTTTCCATGCTCGAATTCACTTTAAGTGGCATTGGCGTTGAGATTTGTGGCGGTTCCTCAACAATGGCATGTGCGTCAGTTCCCGTTATTCCAAAAGAGCTCACCCCCGCAATCCTTCGTTTTCCTATTTCCTTTTTCCACTCCAAAGCCTGAAGGGGAATTATTGCTGGAACAGCTTCCAAGTTTATCGACGGGTTCAAACTCGAAAAATTCCTGTGCGCAGGAATATTCTCATGCAACATAGCCAGCACCACTTTCATGATACCAGTGATCCCAGAACATGACTCAGTATGCCCCACATTCGTTTTAACTGATCCAATCACCAAAGGTTCTTTCCTCAAAGGAGACCCATAAGCCTTTGCAATAGCGGTGACCTCCATTGGATCTCCAACAACAGTTCCAGTTCCGTGGGCTTCCACGTACGACACCTCTTCCGGTCGTACCTCCCCATCCTTCAATGCTAATTGCATGGCTAACGACTCACATTTAATTGTGGGCGTTCCCATGCTTTTGGAAACGCCCTCCTGTGCCACTCCCGTTCCCCTTATCAATGCCCAAATATTGTCCCCGTCCTTCAATGCATCTGAAAACCTTTTCAATATAAGAACTCCACACCCCTCTGCTCTTGCGAAACCGTTCGCATCTTCTGAGAATGTTTTTGAGTGACCATCCGGAGAAACCATCATTGGCATCAAGTCTTGGTCAAACGGGTGCAGTAGTAGGTTGACTCCTCCAGCCAATGCAAGATTGGTTTCTCCACTTCTTAAACTCCGACAAGCCAAATGAACTGCGACCATCGCAGAGCTGCATCCAGATTCCGTGGAAATGCTTGGTCCAGTCATTCCCAAAAGGAATGAAATTCTTGCAGCTGCCGCACCAATAGAGTTTCCCATATAAGCCCGATAAAATTCAGCGATGGTGGAGTTCATGACAATGTCATGGTAATTATTCGTCCACGATCCCAAGAACACTGAACCGGATGTCCCACGAAGAGAATGAGGATCAATGCAAGCATCCTCCAAGCCTTCCCAGACTACTTCATGCAGAAGTCGGTGCTGGGGATCCATGAACAAAACTTCTTTCGGAGAGACTCCTATGAATGCAATGTAAAAACATGCAGTTAATGTAACTTGAAAAAATACCAGTCTACGTTTTAAATAATTTTTAATTTTAAAACATAAACCGGACGTACCGAAAAACTTTGCATCAAACTCATCAACAGGAACCTTTAAAAATCCAGCATTCGTTTTCCTTGCATCAGGTTTGTGAATGCTGCACTGTTCCTTCATCCATCGGAATGGTGGAGGATGGCAGGTTTCATCCTGGCCCTGGGAAAGCAACTCCCAGAATTCCTCAAGATTATTGGATCCCGGATAGCGACAACTCATCCCAACAATGGCAATAGGCTCCTTGTTGTACGCAGGCATTGAGCTGTTTAGCTGTACGGATGATGAAAACAGTGAACGATTAGTTGTGCAACGTTCCAACAAAGGCAACACATTCTCCTCCAAAATTTTCTTCATGTGAATAGCAATTAGTTTGTCAAGAAGTCCGCGTTTCCTATATTCTTGAATATCTGCAGATCCAGTAGGGTAATCGACCAAATTGACAATCGAGATGTTGTCCTCCAAACTATTATGATATTAACCATAATTAATTAAATTGATTTTATAAACATGTCTTGATTAGTAGGTGTTACTTGAAGTTTTACTTTTATAATTTCTTAATCGAAACTGTTTGTATGTATGTTATATACATACATACGTATGCATACTGTCATTTATTTTTCTTACCCACATAGTGGTTTCCCCGGCTTAATAACATTGTTATATTTAACATTTAGAAAGTCAACGGTCTGGAGTTCCTTTTTCAACCATTTCTTCAGATATACTCCAAGTCCAGTCCCTACTTGGCAAAAGAAATATTATTGCAGCTAATAAAATGAGGGCAGTCGAAACTATAAGTCATGCTCTTCTTGTGCCTTTTTCATAGGCTGTGTCCCACTTTACCCCGAAAACTTGTCCAGAAAAATCTCTCATGATTGCATTATCAAAGGAAAAGGGTCGGGGTAAAACTGGCACAAATGTCATGAGCAAGCTCCCGTAATAAGTGACGGTAAAGGTCTGCCCTTGACTTCAACTGTTTAAATACTCATATCATTAGACCTTACCATTGACGCAAAAATCCGCAAGACTGGCTGTTATAGCCTTAAAATTATCTATCGATAGCTTGAAAAGGAAAACAGAAGCATGGTCATCTTCCTCCGAAAGTACAATGCTTTCAGTTTCTTTGGAAAAAATGTCATCGCAATTTTTCACGACTAGCATGGATGGCGACAAGTAGACACCCTTTCCAAAGGAGCTCAAAGCCAAAAGAGAGTACAGCTTGGAATAGTCCTTCAAATTCAATTTGCTCACGTTCAGAGCTTCCTCAAGATACATCACGAAATCAAAAACGTAATACAGCGCTTCCCTTAAAATCATTATGAAAAAATCAAATTGTCTTTTTAAACACAAAATAATATTTTCGGGTTTGAATTATTATAGAAACTTTTTTAAGTATCGAAACATCCCTCAAATGACACCGTAAACAATGCAAGAAAAATATAAATTTACCTCAATTACCTCAAACAGAGTGCCTACGCTTTGGGAATTACGCTACATTTGAAAACTTTTTGTTTGTATTTTACAGGGAATCGAATAATTTTTATCCAGTTCTAAATTATTTTAATTTTATCAAAAATTTGTGCCAGTAAACTAACTTGCTGTGCTGTACGTTTCGATGTTTCCCAAAATTCAAGTTTCTTTAACGATTTTTAACCCAAAAAGTTGTACAAATATATACTTAATTTTGTATGTTTGGTAAATATAATAAATATATGTAGTATTACTTCAAATGACATGATATGTTTGGTGAAACAACAACTGCAATCCTACGGCTTGTATAGGATCTCCGTAGCGAGTAGCAAAGGACCATTGCTTTCTGGACATCCTCGTCTACGAGAATGGATGTCACCCAAACTTGGTTTTCAAAACCTGCTTAAATAATTTACCCAATATTTAATAAATGAGTGACTTTTTACAAATTGTCGAGATTAAATGCTAAATTTAAAATGTATTTTTTGTCTCTGACCTGACATGGTGTCAGGTATGTAGTTTGTAACCTATGCAATTTGAAATAGGCTTGAGTGAAAGTAGAAAGTTGACAGAACTTGAGTTGATACACTTGATACACTTGAGTTGAATGGATCAAAACTTTGAATGATCTCCAATGAAATTTAAACAGACACTAAGACCACCTGTAGGTGAGCACAACCTTTTATAAGACTTTTGGCTGGGAAACTGGGAATATTACATAATTATTTCAAAAAAAACCTGGATCACTTGAATGTGAATGCGAGTAGTTTGACGTCATGCCCATCACATTCATAAGTCTTCATACGATACAAATTTTATCTGTTCCAGTTTTCTTAAAAATGGGAAATTCGCCTTGCCTCTGGGAAAGATCATGGAAACTGGTTCGAGCAAAGCTCCAGAAGAGTCGAATGGTCACTCGGGCCTGATTCAATATTTATACATTTTAATTAGCTCATTGCCACAATAAATTCGATTAGGCACGACTTATGCGTATTATTAAAAATATCCATGTATACCTAAGTGTGTGAAGCGGCTAATTAGTTTACTTTATACTTACAAGAATGTGTTTTCAGGATGCTTTAGTTTTCCATATTTTCCACCCCACACATACGTCAGATAATGAAATTGTGGAATTTTTTATTGTAGAAAGTCACAATTTGGGAAAAATAAGGAGTTTCACAGATTGTGTTTTTTGACTTGTGAAATTACTTAACGAATTCACGTCACCGATTTATTTTATTTTATGCTAACATCCAAACCCTTCAGAAGCACAAGCGCAAGCTTTATAAATAGTCTCTGGTAGGTGCTAGGCCTGATTGAATTTTAATGTAAATCATACACAATAAACCCGCTGTAAAACCGATCATAACGACGTAGCTGAAACAATGCGACTAATAATGACGCTATAGATAGTCATTGTTGTTGCTAATGAAAAACGCTTTCGAGTGATATGTCAGTATGTCACATGCCATATGTTAGTAACAGGATCACCTCGACCCAAAGTGACATCTGATTTGTAATCTACTCAACGAGAGATTTAGATTGCAATATTCAAATGTACACTATGTACAAGTTGAAAATCTTCGACTTTGACCCTTGACCTTGGAGTTTGACCTAGGGGACTGAAAATCAATGGGGTTCTTGCCCTTGACAATAGTAACCTACATGCCAAATTTTTGCAACATCGGTTAATGCGTTCTTGAGTTATCTTGGTGACAGACAGGTTGACGGACGGACAGACAGACAAACACGATAAAGTCAATATTTGCTGAGCTTCGATTACAGCTACGTAATAACATAAAACAAGTCAATACGACGTGGATAAAATTTCCCAATTATATGAAGTAAGCTAACATAAAAACTTTGTTTAAATTATAAACTCCGTATAGATGAAATAAATTTTATTCACACATTTTTTTAAATCTCTACAGCACAAAAGCTACATTTATTGTATTCTATGTGAGTTAGGTGATGTTTAGAGCAAGTTAGAACATAATTTGGGAGGAATTTGTGACGAAACTAATGATATGGTATTGTATACACAATACACATATATATGTGTTTGCATGCAAGAAGCTAATACAAGGGATAAGTTCAGAGGCTAAATTTATGTATTCCCATTATAGTTTGCCGGTGGTCGGATGTAGTTCGGTGTCCACACCCACCACATATGCATTTAAGCAAGGCATGTTCATAATTTTTCGTCAAAATTACTTCAACTTGAACGTGGGAAGTATCACGGAAACTGGTTCGAGAAAAAAAAAGCGAGTGGTTGCTACAGAAAAGTCAAAGAGTTCATTATGTACACAATTTGAATTAACTGATTTATATCACAAATAAGATTAGATACGACGTATTATAGAAAATACACATAATATGTGTACGTGTGAAGATGTTAATTAGCTTATTTTATACATATTTACAAGATGTTTTTTTTCAGGATGCTTGAGTTTTCTACATTTTATATCCCACAGATCCATCAGATAATGAAAATGGTTCATCTTTTGCTTTAGATTGTCGAGAAAATAAAGAACTACTCTGTAGTAATTTTAAACCAACTTACCTAACAGAAATATTATATGCTGTAACTTCAACGGAATTAGCCATCAAAAATGTGATCAAACAAATTCAAGATCTTAATCATGTGAAAATTATGCATATATCAGGTTTTGAATTATCGCTCATTTCGAAGTTTAAAAAAATTATCATTAAAGATTCACATGATATTTCCTTTGCTTCCAGGCATCTTACCTTGTTAGCTCAAGATTGGCAAGAATACCTAATATATGTTTCCCAGTATTCACGAAGCGTTTGAAGTGATAAGAAGAGATACTGCACAACGTGCTTTCGTGCATTGGTTTGCCATAGGTCAGTTCTGTTTGTTTGTTTGTGTAGCTTTAAAATAAGTTTTTCGAAAAGTTTCTAAGAAATCAAATCAAAATTCTTAAAAATGTCACAATTTCCATTTTGTAAGTTGACATGTCCTCCTAAAACAAATAGCGTAGTTGTACTGAAGAATGTGTGCAAGACATACACGGGTGGCACTACTCCTATCCTTCAAAACTACTCCATGAGTGTAGAAGTTGGTCAAATGTGTGTAAGAATATAAAATGTGGTATTCTCTGATAAGTACAGTGAGGTGAAGATGTATCAAACGAAAATAATTTTTGTCACGTATTTCAGATATGGTTTGCTTGGAAGTAGCGGTTGTGGAAAATCAACTGTCCTCTCGTGTATTCTTGGATTACACAAATGGGACTCTGGAACAATAACCGTTTTTGGAGGGGATGTAAGACGAGGAATTTTGACGCAAAATATCGGATACATGCCTCAGGTAATTAAATCATTATGTAATGCTATAATGATGGTCACAAGGAGACCATGCATGCGGATTAAAAAACCGATTTGATAAGGTATTGCCTACATTCAATTTGTATCCTTATGCAAAATAAAACTTTATCAAATCGACTAGAATTTTCGGCTGAAGATTATTACTAGATATAGTACTCCTACTCTACTTACACTATAATTATAGGACAATGCGTTGTACGATAAGTTGACCGTGAGAGAAATGTTCCAGTTTTATGCGAAACTGTATCATATTCATCATACGATACTTGAAGAACGAATGGATATTCTTGAGAACTTGCTTAAACTTGATGGATATGGACATCGTACTATAGGCACACTCAGGTTGGTAATTAATTTCCAAGCATACATGCTTAATTATTTAAAAAAAACTTAATTGTATATTTTCTAGTGGAGGGCAATGTCGCAGGGTGTCTTTAGCACTGACAATGATGAACGATCCAAAGTTGCTTATATTGGATGAACCGGTAAGCAATTTATTAAAATTGATACATTTTTGTGTTTTTCATAAACGTATCAATGCGGATTGCACGTTTAAAGTTGTATTTATTTTTTATAGACAGCCGGGTTGGACCCTTTATTAAGAGAAAAGTATGTGAATCAATAAACTTCTAAACTTTTTTTTACACTTGTTTGTATTAAAACTAAAAAATTACCTTACAGAATTTGGGACTACCTTTTTAAATTGGCCACTGACAACAAAACAACAATTATAATTACAACACATTACATCGAGGAAGTTAAACATGCTCATATGGTGGGAATAATGAGAAGAGGAACCTTACTTGCTGAGGAAGATCCTTGTTTCCTCATGGAAGCACATAATACACTTCTGCTGGAAGATGTCGTTCTGAAAATATGTAAAATGGACAATTTACAGAGCAAACGAGCTCCAGCGTTAACTTTTCCGGTGTCAAACAGCACCGCATATAAATATGATGACAGAAATGATTTTGTAAGTCAGCGAATGACTGTAGTGAACAACAAATCAATGGACGAAGTTTTAATTAAATCATTTAAACGAATATTAGCATACAACAAAGTTATATGGATAAACTTCTTACGTCAACCGATGTAATTTTTTTTAAACAAGTTTAAAATATCTGATTTATTATTTTCTAATATATATTTCTTAAAATATTCGGGTTGATTTTTGATAAATTGCTTTCAGATTTATTATTCTATTATTATTACTACCACCCATGCAAATATTAACAACTGGAGTTGTAATTGGAACGGTTCCTTTGTCTACTCCTTTCGGCATAGTGAACACAGAGATTATCAACAAACGTGAAAACTGTTCTCATACTTTGAACGACGTTTCTAACTCGAAATTATTGAGCTGTAGTTTAATAAGCTATTTCAATTCAAGTATTTATTTAAAAATGGCAAGACTCATTTGTATTTTATTTTTTAATAGTAGTCATTTTTGCAATAATGATTGATTTATTTAAAAAATTAGTATCTTACTTTATGATTTACATGTTTACAACTTCTAACTTAAACAGGATAATTATTATTTATCAGATTGAATTCACCACAGATGACAAAGCTCGTTTGGCAGTAGAACATGGAGACATTATGGGCTATCTGGAAATACCAAGTAATTACTCTGCTCACATAATTGAACGAGGACTGCTTGGAATGTATCCAATGAATACTACTATTGATGGCACAATTATCAAACTGAATCTTGACATGTCAAGTAAGTGGTTTTTGGTTAAAAAATGTATGCTTTTAACGGTTAAATTTTTGATAGAAGTAAAAAAATTAAACGAATATGCTGTCATAAAAACTTTCTAGAATAGCTTTGTAAGTAAAACGTGTAAATTAATTTTAGATACCATCACATCATTCATTGTAATTCAGGAAATATATGGTGGCTTTGTTAAATTTGTGAAAGATCTCTCAGAAAATCGCAATATTGACTTGAGGCGGTTTGACATTCCGTTTTTTGTAAGTGGATATTCTGAAATTGATATAAACGATCAAAGTATTTTAAAATGGTAAACCATCTTTCAATTTTTAGTTCCGGAACCCAGTTTATGGAAACAAAGATGTAACTGTTACGGAATACATGTTACCAGCAGTAATTATATGGTAACATATAATATACTTTACCTATGAAATTTTACCATGAAATATGAATAACATTAACTAGTATTTTTATTTACTTAATTGCTCCAGTATTTTGTTCGAAGTAGCATTTATTGCCGCACCACTTGTTTTAATTAATGGTAAGTCTTTTTATACATTGTTTATCAAAAAATCTCTCAACACCAGTTAAATAAAATACATCAAAGTTTGGTTTATTAGACATGAATCTGAGAATCTTCGAACGGTCTCGAGTTGCTGGTCTCCAACTCTGGGAAACGATTTCAGGAATATTTTTGGCAACCACAACAATAACTGCAGTCCAATCAATAATTTGCTTTATCTCAGTTGAATTTATCCTTGGCTACCATATAAAAGGATCGTTTTGGGCTTATATTTTGCTCTCTTTAGTGACGGCATTTTGTAATAGCGCATTTGGTGAGGAACAAAATATACTTTTAGCTTTTCCTCAATAACAATATGTATCTAAACCATTGTCTTCATTTAAAAAAATATATGAACTAGGATTACTATTGGGAATTTGGCTGCAGGACACAGTTGCTATTGTTCTTACTGAAATTTTCATATTTCCAATTTTAGCAATTCATTCGGGTAAGTTGTATTTGGTAATATGATACCCTTTCTTTATTTCAGTGTTCACATGAACTTTTTTTTACATTACAGGTACAATACAAGTGCTTGAAGCGATTCCGCATCCATATCGAACACTTACATTTTATCTTTTCCCAAATGTATCCATGACTACACCCTTGCATTGGATTATGAATAGAGGAGCAAGCTTAACTTATTCCATAATATGGCCAGGTATTTTAGTTACAATTGGCTGGGGTATGACTTTTACTCTACTTTGTGTCTTTTTATTACGACGTTTATAAACATGCAAAATTACATCCACACAAATGTTGCTAATACTATTCAAGTGAAATAAAGTATATTTTATCAACCTTAAAATCACAGTTTACATGCATTAGTAGGTCAGCACCCTTTTAGTATATAATTATATAATTAATCATGAGTTACAATGACTGTCTATATGATTGTCCCTGTGGCATCAATTAGCCGTCGTATTTATTTGTTTTGTCGATTTGTACTATTTGTTGTAAAACGCAGTGATGTCACTTGCATTTTTAATTGAAGGTGACATGGTAATTAATTGAAATTTTTACGGTTGATGAGGTGTCAAACTCCTACGTAGCATATTATTTCGTATTAGTAATAAATATATGAAAAATAGTAGGCTATAAATAATATTTAGAAGTTTATGGAGCACAAAAGTACTTTTGTTAGATTAGATGGAGCAGTAAATTCCTGTGTTTGTCGTGTAAAAGGTCACTATTAATCACTCAAATTGGAATGCGGTTGGTGTATAGATGTCTGGCCTGCGTTTGAACAAAGCCGACACTACACCTGAAATCTCCCCACCTATTTTCGTATGATTGTATTCATCCCAAAAAGATAGATTATGTATTCCAGATTTAGTATCCAGGTTTGCCCCGAAAGCAAATATTTTCGCTAAAAAGCTTGTGTAAACCATGCACGAGCATTCCCATACATGCTGGAAATACGGCCATATCAAAATATTCCCGTACGCTGTCAAAGAAGTCTCTGATAATTGGTATTCCAAATTATGTGAGCATGGTTGATACAAGTATAGTGCTAGCCTTAAACTTTTTATACATGGAAAAATCCAATTGCCGGTTATATAATCAATAAATCATTTAGTATTCTATTTTAATTGCAAACTACGACATACATATATCATATGTCCTAACGAGTATGTGCGGAGTAAACACGTGCCCTAATACGTAGACGTGCCGATGTCAATTTCGTAACCCGAATAATTAGTAGAAAGAAAAAACCAGTTTAGTAGTTTAGTAAAAACTGGAGCTTGCGGATTAGAAGTATTTATTATTTGAATTTGAAGTCTTACATATCAGAAATGGATAAAAATATACAAATTTTCTTTTATGTTTTTTATGTCATTTTTTTATTTCCCACGAGGGCCAAAGCACAATTTGAAAATGCTCCCGAAAATTTCAGTAAGTATGTTTCCATATTTTCCCAATGCATT
Organism: Entomobrya nicoleti; assembly: GCA_034695465.1. NCBI lineage: Eukaryota > Metazoa > Arthropoda > Collembola > Entomobryomorpha > Entomobryidae > Entomobrya > Entomobrya nicoleti. Next base: position 50,821 of record JAQFZG010000071.1, read on the forward strand.
GTACACATCATTAATTTTAAAAACGTAGACTTTATTTCCAAAAACTCTGAATACAAACCAATTCCAATTGTACTCACAAGATTACAAGTGCTACAAATTGACATTGGAATCACTACAAACAAATATATTCTGCCATTTGAAAAGTTAACCAACTTGAACACTACGAATTGGAAACACAAAAATTGGAAACAAAGTTCTGAAAAGGTGTACCTTAATGCTAAAGGATCGTTAACATGGAGTAAGTCATATCACTGTGGAGCCCATGTTTATTTGTTTCCTCCTCCATTTCAAAAATCCACACAACTTTATTATAAAGTGCTACAACATTCTAAAATTAACATAAATCGTTTGACATTTCTTTCAACCGACTTTTGGGTTAAATCCCCAAAACATTTGCTAAGTTATCAGATATTTAATCAGGAAAGTCAAATCGACTACAGATGGCATTACGATATTCTGGTTGCTAAAAAATCGACAAAAATAGCAAAAGCTTGGATTTATGGACTTTTATATCATCGAATTTGGAATAGAGTAGCCTCTTCGCCAACATGGGCGATGATGCACTGGGAAGTTGGAACCAATTTAAATATAATTGTAGCCGTTCACATATATTGCTACCATTGCACAAAATGTTCTCCGTTTTCTCCTATTACGATTAACTGGAACAACATCACGAGTATGGAATCGTTTCAGTACATCGCAAACAATTTAAACGGGAAAACAGACAACGTTATTTGGAAAATACAAGGATTTTTCCCTCGATATGGCAGCGGGAAATTCAAAAAATTCAATAAATCAAAACAAAGTGTTGATTTCTTTCATGAAGTTCAAAATAATATGTATCACCGTTCATCCGATCAAGAATTACTTTTTATTGTGTTCGGAAACGCAACTTATCACATGAACGATGTCACTTTGGAGCGTAATATGCAATCCGAATACTGCTTAAAAATCCATAATAATGGATGCGGATGTTCGGAAAAGAGCATTGACTTAATTTTACACCCTAAAATGGAGTTTCTTTTTAAACGTTTCCATTCTCCTTTACAATTTCAATTTCATAAAACAGATCTAATGTTTGTAGCATGTGGACAACATCAAGGAAAAACACCATTCTATGAACTCATTTCTTCATACGATCAATATTCTTGGCTTACTATTATTGGCTACATGATAACACTAGTACCTTTATCACTCGTATGTATGGATGCATTCTGGCGATATGCAAATTCAAAGAAACGTCATTCCTTTACTTTAATGTACAAACAATATGTAAATTATGCAATGGCAGCTTTTAAAAATTTATTGGAGCAAGGCTTTTTAGAACGGCCACAAAACTACATTCGATGTGTTTCTGCATTTATGATGCTAATGGCTGTTATATTAAGCAATGCGTATAAAGGTGACAACATCACAAAAATTATTAGTCCGTTACCTCCAGTTCCATTTACAACGGTTGACCAACTCGTACAAAATGGATTTAAAATATATTCTGTAATAGCAAGAGAAAATAATTTTAAACTTGATTCGGAGGTTTTGAAAAATGAGTATAAAAAATGTAGGGATTGTTACGATAAGGTAGGGACTCATTGTTTTCAAACAAGTGTGTTTATAAAAGAAAATAATCAATACAAAAGACATCCATACAGAGTTTATTCTTTGCTACTAGTAGTCTTGAGAAAGACTAGGCTAAGCTCTGTTAAAGATAAAAGCAGGGATATAATAAACTACTGCGGTTCGAAACTAAAGTTAAGTTTACGAGAAAAGATTATGTTAAATCAAAGTATGATTATGACGCCCAAGTTAGATTTTTCTTTGGCAATAGGAGACCTTGGGAAGTATTTTGGAAGTTGTGAGAAACGTCCAAGATTTTCGGTAATTTTAGATGAGTATAGTTACAATATCATCAAATTAAACAGTAACAAGTTCAGGGATAGCTTCAACGGGTCAGTTTCATTTGGAAAGGAAGTGCTTGCTAGCTTCAGTGAGGGAATTGTACTGAAAGGATGGATACCTCCAATAATTTTAATGAGAATGAAAGGTTTATATTCGTCAGGAATTATGATATTTTTGGATCAGTTTTTCAAGAAATATATGGAAGACAAGGGTTTGCTTCAGGATTTTCAAAGAATGTCCATTTTTCAGGCGTCTAATTTGAAAGGAAGCATTAAGGTTGTGTTTGTAATATTGCCGATAGGGTTTTTGTTGTCGTTTGTGTGCATGATAGTGGAAAGTTGGAACATTATAAAAGCATGGGTTAGAGTAGAACTTATTAGGCAAAGAGTTGGGGTGCTGTATGCACACATAATCGTAAAGAAATCAATTAGAACAACTACAAAAATCAAATAAGTTTAGCAAAGTTCTCAAATCGATTTACTTTGTCTAATCATTTAAAAAAATGTTTATGGTAATAAATTGTATTGAATAGTAATATTGTAACAGTAAATGTAATATAGATTGCTTTAGTATAAATAAACCCGCTGTAATAGCGATCATAACGACGAAGCTGAAACAATGCTACAAATGAAAGTGTTGAACATGTTGCTGACAATGAAAAATGCTTTCGAATGATATGTCGCATGACATGTTTATGACATTGAACCTTTGACCCCGATTTATGACCCTCTGAGGTCACTGTGACCCCACGTGACCTATGATTCGTGATCTACTCGACGAGAGCTTTCGATTGCGCTATTCAGATGTACACTTTGATGAAGTTGAAAATTTTCGATATTGACCTTTGACCTTGGGGTTTGACCCAGGGGGCTGAAAATCAATAGGGTTCTTGCCCTTGACCCTAGTGACCTACATGCCAAATTTGAACGAAATCGGTCAACGCGTTCTTGAGATATCGTGTTCACAGACAGACAGACGGACAGACAGACGGACGGACAGACAGACGGACAAACACGCTAAAGTCAATATAAGCTGAGCTTCGCTTTTCAGCTTCGTAATAAATTTAATTTTGCAGTGAAGTTGGAATTCTTAAAACAATGCAGATTCTCAGTTCATACTCTTGAAATATTACTAAGGAATTCAAATTATTTTTATAACCGGTAACATTTACCTCCGCGTAACTTAAATGCCATCGCGTAACATGGTCACGTTGAAAAGGACGAGGCTCACTCATATTTACATTCGGGGAAATGTGACAATTTTACCGGGGATTTTGCAGAGTTCGAAAAGCATTTTGCTAAGTTTGATATGGATGCTGATGGCAAGTTGAGTCATGCGGAGGTAAATGCTGCTGGCTAAAATAAACCAAACTCATTTGACTTTGTTCAAATTTGGTAGTATTTAATATAAATAAGGTAGCCTTTGGATGAATGCTTTAATTTAACTTTCAAGTTTATTGAAAATCTAAAATGCGCATTTACTAACACACTTTGTTGCTGTATTTGAGTGTTATTAGAAACACGTTTTTCAAAATAATCCAATCTGAAAAAAAGGATTTAAACACTCCATTTCTACTGATTATTTTATCGCTGTTTTATTGATTAAATATTTCATAGATCTTCATAACGTGTGCATAAAACGTTTGAATTTTTTTGCCCAATAAATTTCTTTGCAATTAATTGTGAAAGGTTGCAAATTTTGTTAGATCTAGTAGTAATGATGTATTTTATTATCTGTCTGACATTTTATGAAATTAAAGTCTAAATTAATTAAATTACTGAACCATCTACTGGTATATTAAAGTTTGAATGCCTGTATGTATTAACTTTCTCTGCATGATAGTTAATGCACCGACAATATGTTAAAACATAGAGTAGTATATGCGATAATACAACCGTAGTAGTAGGTATGTAACAAATCTATAAGTCAGAGTTCTCAAAGATATACACTTACGATGAAGTGAAGTATGTATCGATTAAAATATTTAAGATCACTACGTTTCATTTCAATATTCAAGAAATAAGGTAAAAAGCTTAAAAGCAAATACTTTGGAAACGTTACACTTAAGAAGTATCTACTCTCATTTTGACATGACACACTTTTTTGTTAAACAATAGAATCGATACAAAATAATTGAATTAACAGTTATTAGAATCACCCTTAGATAAGGAAATAAAGTAAAATATTTGAGTTCTTGGTTTTTACTTCAGCCATGGGTTATCTGAATACTAAGTTTGTTTGTGGCGTGCTTTTTAGTTTACTTTGCTGCTTGTTTTCATTATCTAAATCTTTTAATTCTAAAATCAACCAGTATTGGTCGTTCTTAGATTTATTTCACTCATGCACTTTCCACACAATTTGGAATGATATTCAATTCGAAAACTATTTTGTAAATAGTATCCAATTTGATCAGAAAAAATATGTTCAACTGCGAACTACAGCTCTACCACAAAACATTTCTATAAATAAAACAGCTGCCAATCGGTTGTCCCTGAAATTATATCCATGGAAATTTTTGTCGTCTAATCAAATGCAGAATATCTTTAAACACCAATGGATTTGCGAAGTGGCAATTGTCCTGGTTCTAACAAAGGATCTAAGCATAATCGAAGATAAAGCTACAATAAAGCTTATACAGATGTACGATAACACTGAACCACAATATCGAAATTATCATCCCGACTTTATTTTAATTCCAATTACGTGTGCAAGTCGACAAAATATTTTTATACCCATGCAACAATATTCCAAATCAGTGTTAATATTAATAGACTTGTTAAAAACAGTAATATACTTTGCTAGTTTAGCCCGCTCAGAAATTTCATACGGACATAACAACAAAATGATTGTTCACTCACCAGTTTTTAAGTTTAAAGGAAATTTATCTCAAATAACATCAATGAAAAATTTAATTGCAATATCTGACCAATATAATTTTCCCGGTGAAACAACCTGGGTTTCGGAAGACTGTCCAATAGAAAGTAAATTGGTTACAATGGACGATTGGAGCTACAATTTTGGATGGGTTGGTTGTGCCACGGAATTAATTAGAATGAAACTAAACTGCACGTCCCAATTCTGCCACAATGTATTGTCAAGACACTTTAAAGCCACAGACTTCTCTGACATCAAAAAGTCTCGCTATTGCACACCTTACGGTGGCGAGTTTTATGGAATGAAGTACAGCTTGTTTTATTTACCAGTGAATTCACTTAACATGTACGCCTTACTAACACCGTTTTCTACTAAAGGTTGGATCATAGTTTTGAGCAATTGCTTTCTTGTTGCGCTAACGTTATGGCTAACAATTCCAAAATTTAACTCGTTCTTTTGGGTATTTACTGTTGTTTTAGAACAAAATGACAACAAACGAAAATATATAAACAAAAATGCAATTACGGTTCTGATAATTTGGCTATATGCAGCTATTGTACTACGTCACGCATACACTTCGAATTCGTACACTTACATGACACTAAAGCAGGACCCCTCGGATTTACCAAAATCCATTGAAGAAATTGTGCACAATAACACGACAGTATTGCTAGTAGACGAATTCATTATAGACTTACTTAAATTATATAAAAAAGCAGTGGATTATGCTTTTGCTGACAATCCTCGACAAACTAAAATGTATCGTTTGGCTGAAAATACGATCAAAAAACTTTGGCGCATAGATCCTATTTTCGGACCAGCACAAAATATTCGAGTTGATCATGACAATAGTCGCGAGATTTGTAATTTAGATAATGGAAACGAAATTATTGAAGAGTCTTGTGTTAAACTTGAACGATTCGCGTATATTTTCCCATCCGGCCCATCCGACTTTATTGGTACAAATACCGCATTGACAGGGAAGCTTTTACTGATGTTAAGTGGAAGCGGTCATGAAGTTTTGGAGACAAATAATATGCCCTTATTTCAATCCGGAGAGATATTAGTGTCAAGGACTAACAACTTTGCGAAGTCAAAGTACGAAACGTATATGGGGTTTCTAGTGCAAGCTGGAATTAATTTGGTACAAAAGAAATACATGAGTGAGCACCACATGAAAACGTACATACGACGAACGATAAGTTACCACATTGACATTTTTGATAATAGTTCGTTAATAAGTAATAGTACTTTATATTATTACGTATCACGTTGGTTGCAAAATGGTTGCTTTTCATTGTATCATAAAGAGGCTTGCAATTTAAGATTCGAGCATAACTTGGTTGATAAGAAAATGACGATTTATGATTTAATGGCTGTTTGGTTACTATTTACAGCACTTTTGAATGTATCTGTTGTGATCTTTGTTTACGAATATATATCCGCTTCTTTGCAAATTTGATTATTGGTAGCTCATAAAATTTGAATGTTGTACCGAATATACAGACCGTGTTTTAAATGTATGTAGTAAATTATGAGCAAAACCTCTAAATTGAGACAATATACTTTTTGAATCATACACTATAAGCAAGTTTATCTATTTTAGTCAGAAAATGTCGTAGTTTTTGTTGTTTGCTTGCCTGAAATTAAATTAAAGTAGTATTTCTAACCACCCAAAACTTATTGCACTTTTATTGGAAATTGAAATTGAAATTGTACTTTTATTCGGTCTTTGCCATTACAATTCTACATAAGAACTGGTTTCCACATGGTG
>JAQFZG010000072.1:0-57034 GCA_034695465.1 Entomobrya nicoleti
ATATGTATTTCCCACTCATTTACAGTTCATGTATGTATATATTTAATAAGCAAAGTGTACCATATGATGAGTACGATAATACATAGAAAAGTGTCCTCGTGTCATGTTTGCATATGCATTCCTAGATATTAATATTATTATATTGGTTTATTTATGCGATCATGGAAACAGGGGGACAAGAAGAATTACTGCGTAAAATATAAAGTGACCAAAAAGGTTGTCATGCTCCGGTGGCAATGGTGCCGGCACATAAAATAATAAAAGCATGTACGAACACCATCCTAGTGAAAACTGCAGTCCATATAAGTATATATCTTTGTACTGCTGCTTTCTTCGTGGCCTAACTTTTGTCCTTTGTGGTTTCTTTCTTGTAATCACAAGCAAGCAAGCGGAGAGTAAATTTATTTGGAAAATTTTACAAAATATTTTGTGGTACTCCTACTGCTGCTCTATATGTATATTCATGAACAATGAACTAAACAATGTGTGTAGGTGTAGTAGTAGTACGTGCTGTTGTAGAATTTTCTTGGTTGTAAGGTGATGTAAGTTTTTTATTCGCTTTTTACGCTAAATTCTTTTTTTTGCCTTAACACAATACATTTTAAACGGTTGCATGGCTTACTCAGAAGGGCATACTACCGTGCACATGTAGAAAATTGCTTTCTTTTTCTTCGTTTTCTTTATGAAAACAGAAACACACACAAGCAACTTTTTCTTCCTTTTCCTTGAATGCATGCATGTCTGCATGAATGCATGCAAACATAAGAAAAGGAAGTTATGTATTTTTTCTTCAAAAAAGATACCCATTTTTTATGTACATTTGTATCCTTAAACTGTAGCATTGTAAAAAAAAGCAAAGTAAAGCTAGGATATTACCACCACACCAAACTTTTTTGCATCATCATTTTTATTCTCTCGCTCTCTGGTATTTTTCTTGGCTAAAAGACAAATCGGCGTGTGTATCCTCACAAGAGAGAGAGAGACACACACACAGACACAAGCCAGCGGTGTGCCTTTCTTGTTCATAAACCATTTAAGTTAGTAAATCTTGAAGAATAATAATAATATAAAAGGGTTGAACAGATTCCGCTTCCTCTTATTTACTGCACATAACATATTTTAAAATAGAATCCCACATAGACCACAAAAAAATCTCATGTATACAAGATCCATACATTCATACAAGTATTAAAGTAAGTGTATTCAGACAAAAATGGGATTCTGACGATGACGATGATCTTCATCCAACCAGAAGGGATTAAAAGTATGAAAGAGTCAAAACAAGTTTTTGCATAAACTTTGCGCAATCGTGCAAAAAAGTATGTAATGGAAGTGAAAAAGCAAGACGAAGCTACGAAGCATGGGAAATAAAAGTACTTTCTTTTCCTCCCAATACCCTCCACATACGTACCACTCGATCATATATCACATACCACCACCACCACGCCAACACCGTCACCTCCATTAAACAAAATCATACCACAAAAGAATACAAAAGAGATACACAAAAGGACAGTCAACCAGTAGGATAGAATACGAGAAAGCATTTTTCTTGGCGAAGAGAACGACCGCAATCTCAAAAGTTATTTAGGCATACACATTTCCATAGCTTTGCTCACACCCGTACTCACTGTGGTACGTTAGGTCTAATGCTTTACAGCAATGCAATATAAGCAAATCAAGTCAAAGCAACACCTTTTTTTGCCTTTCCCTTTGAAATACTTGGACAAAAATAGGTTACATTACAGGGCCTCTCCGTCACTACTGGTACATGGACGCATGCTAAAGTGTATTTGGTATTTTATGTTTCTTTATTTTCAACTTGATTTTTCTTTTGTGCAATTTAACCAATTCTGTATTTAGCATATCTTAATGTTTTCTTTCAAATAAGTGTAAAAAACAAGCATGTCAAGTATACTTAACAAAAATAGGAAGATTTTTTCCTCTATTTATATAGCAGTAATATGTAACATAAAGGGTAACGCACTAAAATTTGTATACTTTGTAGTTAACTTGTTGAGAGATATATTAGGAGTTACTATTATTTTTCACTCTTTGCCAGGCTTGAAAAATCAACTTTTCGCAGTGAACAAAATGCAGTAAAAATACAAAAAGTAACACATACAAAAGTCGGAATTGCAGTGTTGTGTTGTCATCAATGTTGTTGTTATTGTCCTTGTAAGTACAAATAAATGTGCACAAGGGAAAGTGAGAAATAACGACTACATTCATTTAAAGTAACTAAAGTGCAGTCTCATGGTTTCCATTTCAGAGAAATATAGGCTATATCATCCTACAATGTCACTGTAATTGCTCAGTAATTTATTAGGAAACCATTTAAGCTGAACTGTTAAGAAGATCCAAGTGCATTTATTTTTTTACTGCAACATATAATATCAAAGTCAATTCTTCTTAATTTGTACTTAAGAAGCACTAGGTATACTACTATACACAACTTTTTGAATTGGTTTTGCCTGTTACGGTGTCTATTACTGTAGTTGAATGAGCTCTTGGGAAGGAAATCAGGTTACAGTAAAACAGTACGGAACCTCCCGAAAGGGAAGCCTTGCGAAAACCACGACATATTTGGTTGCTTGCTATAAAGACACGGATACGGTGACCCACATATTTCTGCACGCTGCTGTATAGACATTGTATAGGGCACAGGGCACTGGGTAATTATAACTGGAAAGCATATCATCATGACTGCACCTCTCGCTCCTACTCAATTTATTTGATTATATACCCTTGGTGGCCATTGTAGCCATGTACGATGTCGACGGTGACCTTCACCAGAGAAGCAAGTTCTAATTTTTGCCTTCTTTCTCTCTCTCATGCACTTAACACAAGTGAAAGTGTACAATAAAAATAATTACATCACACGCATGTACGTTCCAAAATGAAAAGTGGACATTTTTAGGACTTATAAATTGGAAATCTATGGGCAGGCGAAAAAAACACACAAATGAAATTATTTGGATGAGTAAAATAAATTTATTTGCTAGCCCTTGCCAACCATTTTCTGCCAAAACTTGAAGAAAAAACAAGATAGATAGACAGAAGAATCCCACATCACACACACACACAAAAGAGAAAAATCGTGTATGTGTACCTAACTATTAAAGTAGAGTATGTTTTTAGGTACATTCTATTTGTACACCAACCCAATCTACATGCCACACAAACACACACAATTAAACCAGAAGAAATGCTGAGAGGGTATAAGAATGAGGTTGATTATAAACGTGAGTGTTCCATTGCCTTGGTTTTTTTCTTTGAAAAAAGCGTCTCTTCTTCTTCCATCTCCCGTACTAAAATTCGTTTTTAGAGAGATTCAGCTGACTTGGTTCTATCCTTCTCTTTATATATATTTGTTTGTCATCATGCTTACATAGTGCAAATATAATAGATTGAAAAAGTGTACATAGCACACACACATGCACATACACAAGCTTACAAACACGTTCATTTGTCAAAAACCCTTTGATTTGTTTGTTTGTTTGTGTGCACTGCATACAGTTTTCAATCATTTTTCGATTACAAAATTGCCTGACATTTTTTTGCCCTTAAACACCAGTGGAGCAGCAGTGAGAGACTAAGATGTTCTTTATAAAGTATATATATATTATACTACTGAAGGTATTATAATACCTGTGTGTACAGGAGACAAAACACATTACTAGTTCTTCTCTCTCTGTCTCAAGAGAGGAAAATCAAGATGCTTTTGAGAAAAATAAGGAGGCTGAAGAGAAACTGGTGTAAAGAGACACAAAGAAAAGAATAAGAAGAACGCATAGCACCCCAACACACACACACACACAAGTTATTCGCAAGAAAAACTAGGCGAAAAAAAAGAGACAGAAAGAGAGAAATGAATGCGACCGCAGGCTGTGTGCTCCACATTCCACCAGGGAATCTGCTGAGGAGAGCAGATAAAGATTTATATGCCAACAACACCTAGGTGACACCAGGTTGCCTCTATCTCTCTGACTCTGACTGAGACTTGGGCAGGCAAGGATAACAAAAAAATCTCTCTTTCAACCAACCTTGTATAAACATAAGTATATTTATTTGTATAAATTGCATGCATATCAATAGAATATATTATCTCCCGCAGTCAGTGTCAACCAAAAAAAGAAGAAGTTTTTTTCTTCTTTTTTTTCTTCCAGAGAAATTGAAACTTATCTGTGTAGATACACAATAAAAATGCCAGAGATATATACTATTTGTCGACTTTTATGTCAATATGTGGAGTAAAGCAAGTCAGCACAAAAGATGAAAATGAAGAGGGAAAGAAGGTGTAAATACGCACCAAGCACATAAAAGCTTATAGATATCCCATATCATTTAGTACTACACAAAAAAAATTCAAAGGAAAAGGAAGAAAACAGGTAGATAGAAAAAAATATGTGAAGAAAAAAATCATACAATTGGAAACACCTCCGTATTTCCTCTTTTTTATTTTCTCCGTTTCTCTTTCATTTCACAGAAGAAAAAAATATATATCCGGGAAAAAACAGCGGCAGCAGAAGTGCTAGTCCCACAACTTGACTGCTTACATTCTTCGTTTTTATGCTTGTTCTTGTAAAGTCTCAGCAGAGATGTGTTTATAGAAACATGTAAATCAATAAAAAGAGGAAAAGAAAACATTGATTTTTTATTTGCCTTGAGAATTTTATTAGGAAGCAGAGCAGTTCAGGTATAAGAAGTTGGATAAGGGGTGTAGGATGGATGGACGGTGAGAGAGTGCTACTCTCAATTTTAAAGATACTTTTCCCGATTTGATGTTCAATTGAAACGAATGAGTTATTGCATTGATGAAATTGCTGATCATGGATTTTATTCCTCCTTTTTTTCCTCACCTGTTCTTTAAGGAGTACAAGAACATGAGCATATTACATACATACCTACTTAAGTCATGTCACCTATAATATGGTAAAGAAGATGGGTGTATGTTCACACGTGCATATATTTATACACATAAATATACAAATCTATCGTGTGTGTCAGTTTGATCACATGAGTTGCATTGCGCCACTTTTGCTCACTATTCACCTGGGGATTTTTTTAATTTAAAAAATCTGAACGTCTAAGTATCAAATCCGAGTCACAGTCAGAGCTGAGTTTAACTTTGGAAATCCATATTCACTATTACTAAATCTTCATATGATATTTACTTTTAAGGTAAAGTATTAAGTTTCTGGGTTATGTACTTATCAGGAAATTAGCTGACACTGGCACACATTTCTTTTTCCTCGGTTAGAAAATTAGGTATAAATCGTGGATAAAATATAAATACGCAGACACGTTTGACTGAAAATGATATGATTAGTTTCCTCTTAAATAAACAAAAATTGAATTGAATAAGCTGCCAAAGCTATATATATATAATAACAACCCGATGAATAATAAAAATCATGGATTCTTTCTTTTTTTGTGAAAATCGAGTTTGTATGAATACAAAAACATGCAGAAAGTCAATAGCCAAACTGTAAAGAAAGTGAATGAGAGAGCGCGCTACCACAAAAACATTAATTTAACTTGACATAAGTAATCTGTTTGCTGTATTATAAAATGAATCCTTAAAATACTTCATTCTATAGACTAGTGAGGAGGTCGGTTCCACAAAGGAAAAAAGGCGAGAGAATGAGAGGGAAGCCTATAATCTCTTTTTCTCTTGGCGTTCCCTGTGTGACATGGAAACTACTTCATGATACAATATATAAAAAATAAGCAATAATAATAATATTCATGCATACTCTACAATGTACTATTGTCTGTAAACTGTGTAAACAAGAAAATGCTGTAGCTTTTATAAAGAATAGAAAACCTTAGCAATTTCCAACAGCAAAGGTATTCCGTTGCCGTGGTTAAAACATTACAATGCAATGTAAACCGACATTCCCAGAATTGGTGATGAGGATGGCGGTGGTGGTTTTGAATATTACTCCATTACTTATTAACACGGTCTATAATATTGTTATGAGCTTATGTAGAACAATCAATAGAAAAAAAAACAAAAAAAATTCATTGTGCAATGTTCTGTGTTCTCACACAATATAGCAAAAGAAGCCCATAAAGGCAAACTGAGAGAATATCTTTAACTCGAAACTATCGATTTAAAAATTACAACTCCTTTTACTACTACACATACCACTGAACCAAATATTAAAGAAATCTGAAAGATAAATAGTATAAAACTACCAGCGTAAAAAAGCTGTAGTGAGAATATATCCAAATAAAAATGTGTGAGAGAATATTTATTTACATTTGAAATTCCTCTCGCATGGCCTTGTCTAGGCCAACATGGACGCAATAATAAAGTGTGATATATGTACATATGTAAATAAGTACATCATCTTTGCCTTTACAATAACGACAATGTAATGATAAGCATGTGTGATTGTAGTAAAAAATAGTACTATTGGTTGAAGCATTTTGTATTTCTTTGCTACATAACTTGTCTATTCCGAGGCATTGACCCGAATAAAAGCAGCTTAGTGATATGTATGTAGGTAAACTACTTCTACAACGACAACAAAAAAGGCAAGAAAATATTTTCAAGAGAAAATAACTAAAAAGAAATGGCGATTGAACGAAAAGAATGTTTGCACTGGTTGTGGGTGAGGCCCCATGCCAAGAAAAAAAAAATGGGATGGATGGATAGGGAGAAGAAAAAATATAGAAAATGGAAACAGCAGCAGCCCTATAAGCAGAGTAAAAGTATAACTTGCATTACCCCTGAAATTCAAATACAACTACAACAACAAGGCGATCAGCAGAAAAATAATCGCAATCAATATACACCTTACATAAATACTTTGAAACAAATATTTAGCTTGAATATATAAATATATATGTATTTATGTATGTATCTATCTATTTAAGTGTTAAAAGGCAAACCATAAAATAGCAAGAAGCGACATTCATCTTGTCATCACAAAAGAGATAAATTAAAATTGATTATTTTATGTAGCATGCATGAACTCCTTCCGTTCCTTAGACTCTCTTTTATATTCACGTGTACATTGTGTTGTGTGTACGTTCCTTCAAGAAGCAAATAAGAAAGAGCCCCTTTTCTCCTCGTCTCCACTGTTACAAAATATTTTGAACCTACAACAGCAACAGCCAACTAACAAAGCAGCAGCTGCAGTCCCAAAGAAATCTATTTCTTCACACATCTCAAACTCCAACCAACCCAGCTATTACATAATAAATACTCCGAAAATGTGTAATAAATATAAATATTCTGTTTTCGTTGTTGTTCATGCATTGTATTCTCTATCTGTCTCTTTTGTTCTTTTCTCTTCTAACAAATGGATAGACGAGAGATGCATAGGAAGATACAGAAGTAATATAGAAGATATAGAAGTGCACAATATTATAAAATATAATGTATACATAATAGGAAGTGAGATGAAATGGAATACTAAACAGCGGCTTTCTCAAAGGAATCGAAATTCGACTTGGAAATTATAAGGCAAGGGTCCCTTTTTGTTCTCTTACTTCTATCCTTCCACATACACACACACACAACAGCAACCCATTTGTTTTCTTCGACACTTTTCACTCAGTAAATCTGATAAATAAGATAAATAGGCGTTTACACAATGTATAAACGGATATTGCATAATATGCATATGTGTTTAAACTATTATTATTATTTTACATTGATGATTGGATATGATTAGAGCTTTGGTTGCTGAAGTATGTAGAAATTCGAACGTTTTAGTTTTGAGTTTATTGCATAAATTGCTTGTAGCAACAAATTAGGAAAGGAACTCAGTAAATATGTAGCAAAGATTTTGCTAATTGATTGAAATATATTTATAACGACTATTAATTAAAATTAGTGAATTCAGCTATGAGCAGATTCCTCAATGGTGTCTCAGTCTATCATAGTCTCACATACTTGTCTCAAAGTACATACATACATACATGAGTAACCATGGTATATACACCATGGCCATGGTATTACCCTTACCAAAATCACTCTTTGTACATTTTTTTGCAATTTTACTTTCCCTTTTTAGTTTACAAACTTTGTGTTACATAAAACACAAAGCTTCTCACACAGACGGATATACATATTTGTGCATTATTGATTTCTGGTGGAGATCTCCACTCGTTTAGCATAATCGACGTTTACTGCATTCGAAGACATGCAAATGCAACAAGGAAGTCCAAATTTAGTGCATGCGCAAGAACGCACAAACATCTCTTCACATGCGCCAAACAATGCAAAAAAAAACGTTTCTGCAAAAAGCTGGGACACATGTTTTAATGTATATCTCGGCTCATGAAGTGTGGTTCACACATGGTTGATTTTTGTGTTGGGGAAATGATAAAACCTTGTTTGCATGTTTAGCAGTTTGTATCCATGCAAGTATACCAATCTGCTTTAATTTGAGTTGATTGAATTTAAACTTCATGGAAAGAACTTTGCATCTTTTCTTCCATTCATTCAACCTTTATCATCGTCGTCATCACTACCCCCCTCGCCTTTTCATTTTGAAGCTATCCAAGTTCGTTTTATTTGAGAGAGAATGAACCATTGAATGATTATGTATATTACTCTCTCTGCCTGTCAGGATGACAGCCAAGTTGAGCTGTGAAAGAGCCCGGCTTTTTTAGACAATGATGATCTCGCTGATTACCAAAATGACTCAGAACGCAAAACATATGAAAAACTGCATATAGAATAATGCTTGTGATTTACATAGTGAAATTGGCTACACAACTCTACCTTAACTTCCCACAACTCTCTCCTTCTCACAAATCAGAATCATTATCAAGTTCAAAAGCAAAGAAGCAGCTTGTAATGCATTTTATCTGTATTGCCAGTATACATACTATATTCACAATAACCCTTTTTCTCACATTCTCTCTCTCTCCCTTTCTCTCTTGTTCTTCACTTTCTTTAACCGTCCATCCAACCATTCATACATTCACCGAAAATGTGATGTGTTCCCTTGCCTCTTTTGTATTATATCACGCAGCAGTTCTTTTGTTACCTTTTTCCTTCCTCTTTTCTCCTTCTCGCTCCACCAGAACTTCTATATATTCCAATCTTGCCTGCTATTTGAAAATAAAACCATTCTCCATGTCTCATTCTCACTTGTTTTGCCTGAAACGCTTTTCTACTTTTATTCTTCTATCCATCTACACTTATTACTGTGCTATTATTATTTTACCTTTTATGGTTATTGTATATCTATACACTACAATCCTGCTATTACTTTATGGCTCATGATGGTGTGTGGTGTTGAGGTGCATGTCGTGTTCTCATCTCACCCAACATGTCTGCCTACTTGTTTTTCAACAATGCAATGCAAACGAGCTTTCCCTTCTATTCTTCTCTTGGCATTATTTGCTTACCAAGGAATCAGCAGGAGGTTTCTAATCCAAACACAACACACACACATACAACGATATTCAATATTATCATCATGACACATAAATACACATACCTACATACATACTTACAGCTGCTAGTGGATTGGATTGGACAAACAAGAAAAAATAATTGTCAAAAGGTTTCTCTTTCTTGTAGCACTGCTCATTGTGCATGTTGTTGTGATTGTGAGCAAGTGTGCTAATACGGATAAACATTGTTGGGATCGAGGCACTTCTTATTTCTCCCGTTGCTACTAGTGCTGTTCCTCTTGTAAATAGGATTGGTTGACAATGAACGGATTGCAATATTATTACCAAATGTAAGGCCTGAGAAAAGATGATGATCAAGATGATAATATGAGCAAAACGAGAATTTCTTCTTTTTCCATTCCAACTGGGTGTGAATTGCACACAACGTGTATAATATATATACATGCATACAACAAGAAGATAATAGACAGTCAAGGAGGAGTGTGAAAGATGAAAGAAAAGTAGGCTGTTTTCTTAGAAAAGAAGAAGATAATAAAAAGCTATACACTTTATAAATACATGTATTGTCATATATGTATATTTACTATTTACCATTTGCTTGCTACTATATTTCAATCTACGTCTTCCTTTTTTTGAAGATGATACACTCGTCGTCTATTATTATTACGTTTTTTTATTTCCTTTTCTCAAAAGATTGAAATCTTTTTATGCTCTCATATATCTTTTCGGGGTGTATATATGTGCCTCTTTTTCTGTTGAATAGTATGACATTTTCAATTAAGTTATGTAAGCAAGCCAAGGTGTGAGCATGATAGGTTTAGAGATTGAGATTCAATCATCATGTTATATACGAGTCCACGAATTTCACTGTCTAGTAACATCTGTAGAATAAGTTTAATATACTTATCTTTCATATTGTACATTACTTTCTTTTTCTCCAAAGTTATATTCATCAAAAGTTGTCTAGTCTACATAACTACGCGTATATTCATTTGTGAAGATGAGTGATTACGAACGATGATATGGTCTTGCCGACATTTGGAGTCGGAGGAATACTCCATCAACTCGAGAAATCAGATGGTATATATTTAAGATATGTAGTAATAATGATAAATAAAAAGAAGAAAAGGAATATTTGTTGGTGAGGTGTTTGGTGATAAATAATAAAATTGTTTTGTATGGTTTCAAGTTTTTCATACACAAGAAGAAGAAACACTTTTACACTAAAAAATATTGTAGATAAATAAATAGAGAGATGTACACAAAGTGATGCTGGAGAAAAGAAAGAATGAAAGGCTGTCAAACAGTTTGGTTTACACAATACATTACAATAGACACGCAAGTAAATATTAAAGTTTTTTTTCTCCGTTGCGACAACACCACTACCAAACAAGAATGGAAAGTTTTTAAGGCTTTTATGTATCTTTCTTTTTTGTAATATGTTTATGTGTATGATATCTTGGAAAGGAGAGAAAATATTGTATTGAAAAAGCTATCAGCATCCCTGTCCAGAGTAAAATAGGTAAAGTAAGTAGACCATTTCACTTGAGTTGTTTTCCTGCTCACAACACAACAATTCAACTTTGAAAAATGTGTTTATTTTTAAAAGAAGTGTACATACTTTTATCTTTCGGGTTGTGGTAGTGATGGTCCCAGTACTGTTATCTTGCTATATACTTTAGAAAATTGAAACGGGTCATAAAACATTTTAAAAACTCATTTTCCTTTATTTCCCTTTCCTTCTTGTAGAATTGAATGGTGTCTCATTGTACCCCATTAAGAGGGCTACTACTGACGTCAAATTTCACCATTCGCAGTTTCTAACTGAAAGTAAGTAATAATAATAATAAAATAACGAAATAATAAATAAGGTAATCAGTTTCAACTTAAGTTTTCACTGAGAGCTCACTCACTCACGGAATTTCCAAATTAAAAGAGAGATTCCATCAGTCTCCATTTTTTTTATTTTGTGATTTCAATTTTCCCGTTTTTTGTGTGGGCGTATATAGGGCTGTGTGTGTGTTTCATGGGAAAAATGTATGTTTTGTTGATATTGTTGTTGTTATTGCAGTAAAAAGAGCAGAAACTACATTTTTAAGGAAGGAAAAATCACCAACATCACCATCATCTTCATCTTGTTCACTCATACTCACTCAGTCATGCCATGCAACAGTAGTACAAAATAAGAAAATAGAGAAAAGTTTTCTATTTTCAGACTTTTCCACATGGACATTTGGGAAATGCAATGATGTAACATGATGTGATGATAATGATAATAATCGTAATAATAACAATATGGAACACAGTTTTTTTCTTCTGTTCTGTGTGTTCCATATCGTGACAAGGATCTATTCTTTCTCTGCCACTGGTAACATGTCTGCGTTTGTACTGCTTCGTATGTACACGGTTCCAACTGCACAACAGGAAAATAAAGTTTTTCTCCTACACGAAAGAATGTTTTTTTTTTCGTTTTATATAACAACCTGTTTATATGCACGTTGCATAATCTACCGAAAGCACGTTTTCCCTTCTGTTTAACTTTTTTTATTCACTGGCAAGTTGTAGTCATGTTGGACAAACAGGGGCAAAAGGGTCAGGTTGACTGCATTGGCCTAGCCCGAGTTTGGCCTCAAAGCATAATAAGATGCGCGCCTTTTAACCACAGACGACTGATGTATCTTCCAGCATTCATATGTGTACGTTTTTTTAAAATAAAATGTAGTCCAGCTAAATTGCATATTATTGCATATAAGAGTGTGTATATAATAATAATAATATGCACGTTTTCTAATCTACAAGTTAATGCACACATGCATATTTAACGAGATTATCTTTACATCGTACGTTTCTATGAACATGGGTGTTAATGTGTAACACATGAATTTTTTTTGTCTAAAAACAAAAAAAAGAAATGTTGAGTGCAAACACACACATATAACACATGTTGTATAGAAACCAATGAAAAAGTCCGAAGTACATGGAAAGGCGTAGAATGGTTAAAACACGATGAAAATGCCAGATAACATACAACTTAAAGCAGGTCACGTACAAAAAAGAGACTATCCGGGCGACCACTTGGGAGATACATACACAAGCAGAAAGGCAGAGAAAGGAAAAAAACTTATTTTCGCAGAAAATGGATAAAAATTCATTCATGCAAAAATTACTGTTTTGATGTATGCGAATATATGGGTACCTACATAAAAACACACAACTTCGATGTTGAAGATTTCGATAATGGTGTAGGTTCGTGGGCGGTTATACCGAATTGTATAGCAAAGTCCAGTAGACATCACCCCCACTAGCTTTGCACAAAAGCATTAAAGATCTACAAAAACTTTTATTCAATACATGGAAATCCTGAGTCGCTTTTTATGAAATTTCAGAACGAAAGAATATTATGAAAATGTCCAAAAGAGTGTTGAGAGATAAGATAGTCGATTTTAGCGTTCACTCGACAAGAATTTTGAATTCAACATTTGTACATAACTTTTTTCAAGACGCAAGTGGTTGTGATCGGAAAGCCTTTATAGTGCATAGGTAGTTTCGAAGTCATGTTGAATAGAAAACATTCCAAGTAATTCAGTCAGTCAGTTTATAAAAGCATAACAGATGTGTCAGTTTTTTAAACTGTAGAACATAGAACTCAATTTAATCGTCTTCCATAATTTTTTTGTGAGCTAAACATTTGGCTCGGAATTTAGTCCAAATTTGTTCAAATAACTTGATAGAATTTTTAAAACATCACGATTAAAGATCGCGGAAATAAAGAAAACTTGTTCAAATTTTATTTTAAAGTGCTAACAAGTGTGCGTGCAAGTGTTTTTGAAATAAAACGAGTCTTTGAACAAGTTGATAACTGGGAGAAGTCTAGTTTTCCTCTAAAGGATTTCAATTCTAAACTGGAAATAAATGCTGGTTATTTGAACTGGCCTGTAATATTGGCATGTGAAGAGCAATGAAATGATGCATAAATTGCATGCGTGTTACCACGATTCCATTTCGAAAGAACGTATCTTTATTATCATTACTATTTTTATTTCTTGTTGAAGAACATCCCCTAAAGAAAGAAAAATGAAACAAAGAAAGGTGGATGAATGCACGAAACCGGTACAAAATGGACAATAAATACTCTTTTCTCTAATTCACGTTTACTACGCCGCCACGCATGCCAAACCAATTTTGCTTTTACTTCCTACTTTACCAAATACAAGTTCTCATGTTGTTCAATGCCGTTACAAAGAATAAAAAATAAAAATAAATTTGGAGGCCACCAACTGTTATCATACCACAGTTTATATATTAAAATATGTACATGTGAACTTACCTATAACAAAGCTATTTACTATTTATATACATATATGCGTCTTTAGATTCACGTACTTCCTATCGAGTTTCACTTTAATTTGACTCACTTTTCTCGAAAAACTGTGAGGCCCTCGTTCAAATTTTTTTTCAACATATATCGCCGTCATCGACACCTTCAACCTTTATATTGACTTAAACATATAAGTGGAAAATGCATATAAGGAAATAAAGTGAAAAGCCAGTTGGCATAGGAATTGTTATCATTCGATCCTATAATTTCAACAGTATTCGTAGTCACAGTCAGAAGATGATGGTGATGGTTACGTGAAAGGTAGACTCTAGAATCTAGAATAGTATGGTAAGTACTGCAGTGTCATGCATCGCCATCACGCATAAATATCAGATTATGTAGTTCAAGTTGAACTTATACATATCAAATCTACATGGTTTGGTTGATATATATATAGAAACATAGTACAGACGCTATCGCTAAAGCAAATCTTCACCATCTTAACTTGAGTTCTTTTATACTTATATTGAAATCTATAAGAAACATTGCAGCTGAGTGAGAAAATTTTATGATATTGCATAATCCCTGCTTGTACAAACGTCCTGCACTTCTATGCGACAAAAGGTACAATCAAATGAAAGAAACGTCTTTATTTTGATGCATTTTTTACCAATCGAGCACTTGTGAAATGATAGGACGGTAGTTCCAAAGGTGCTTACAAGTCACTATTTATTAGCTCGTAAATGTTGATGAAAATGCATCAAAAATTAATATGTGACAGATTTTCAAGAGTAGGCACAATGCATTCATTTAAAATTATAAATACAGGACAGTACGTTGCAATTCGCATCGATTTTGCGTTAAATGTAGCAATAAGAACTTGATTAGGAACTTTCAGATGATAAACTAGCCAAAACAGTTGAAATGTGTATACCCTTTTACTTTCAACTTCAACGCTGCATAAACATCTCATAATTAGTAATTTTCTGTAAATAAATAACGTCTCTGAAACAAGAAGCATTTTAAACAACATCTTGCCTTCAAGCATACAAACGAAACAATGCATGCATGCTTCGCTGCTGTTTCAAAAACACGTAAATTTCCAATGGCGGTAGGGTAAACGGGTACAACGATGATGACATGACATAATGAAGTCGACGAGTGTAAGACGACAAGTAAAGTACTTTGCAAACACTGTCATATACATTTTTTTATATCTTATTCCCATTTCGACCTATTCGCAGTATTGCTGCAAGGATAGCAACAGTAACTATTGTTACGTTATTCTTCTTATCATTGCTACAGCTTAATTTTGTACAATCATGAAAACGTGGAATGGTAAGTAAAATTCTAGACCTTCGAGAACAATATCGTAAAATTAATAAAAACTAGATAATGGTGATTTGTAATTTGGACAAGTAAATATTGTTTGTTTGGGACATTTTGTTTGGCTTTTAAGAGAGCTATTAAAGCAAATATTTTAACCTTTCTTTAACAAATTGTCAAGTAAACAATGCATTTGTCGGTCGGTATCTAACAGACAATCTTTATAATATTTTATAAAAATATTCTATTTATGAATTTACTAAATAGTATTTATGTCTGTCTGAACGTCAAAATCTGATTTGATTTGTCATTTTTGGAAAATATGGTAAGCCACATAAACCGACAATGGTATAACTAGAAACAATGAAAATACATATTTAGTTCTGCATAGAATTGTGTTCCAAACAATTTTTCTGGTGGTTATGTTCGTAGCAGTAGTACATATAACTCTATGTGCAAGACCGCAAGTGTATATCATTCCACTATTATTATTGTATGTATAAATATTTGACATTATATAAGTAGCTATTATTATCACTACTGAACACGGCGCGTGTCAAGTTGTCATAGAAAGAAAATGGCATGTTTTTGAGATTATGTCAGAGAAGCTTTCTTATCAAATCAAGTGTTGTGGTCACAAGTGTCTTTTCAATTCACTCCGCTACTGCTGGAGACTTGCTGACGATGGTAACGAGAAAGGGAATTGAGATGCCGGTGACATTTTTATCATTGGTCAAACATATTTTGGCGTGGTGGCAATTCAGTGGTTTGGCTGGTTATTAGTATAAGAGAATGTCAGCAAAGAACATAAATATTTTATGTACCTACATAACTTATGTAGTAGGAAAAGTTTTCTTTTTTTTGCTATATTCTATAACTAAAAGTAAGCTATGTTCGTTTCAATTTTATGCCCAATTCAAGGCAACATAGATAGTACATAGATACTACATAGATCACTGACACTTGTGAGTTTCAATTGAAAATGAAATATTAAACTGGACTATCATAATACAAGATGTCATCAATAAAATAACACCACTGGGCATACATATATTTAACATTGTCAAAATGCCAGACCTTTTAAATGCCCCATACAAAATAGGGTTCCATGACAAATTTAAGCAAAATATTTCTTCGTTTTACTATCAATAAGTTGTGTTACACGTGAGTATGATAACTACTATACTGTCCCAAAATCCCTTATGTTTCCCTCAAATAAATCCAACCAAGGCATCAGCAACTTTTACCGCACCGTCGTAAAACAAGTAAACTTGTTTAAGTGTACATGGAATATTTTCCCAGTAAGGAAAAAAATCTGTTGTAAAAATTTGTTAAAATTTATGTATACTTTGGGGATCTCATGAACTCTCTATTACAGCAGCTTTTCATCTTTATTATACAAATTTATGATACACCATACACCACATCTCACCAATTTTCCTTTAGTTTTAGACTGCCACTTTGGTCCCTGCTACCAGTCTGATGATAAAAAGGGTGAAAAAAATATACATACGTTGATAGAAAAATGTTAAGACCTACTTTTCTCCCAAGAGAGCTATCATTGAAATATTCAAAATGTTTGCGGCATTTGCAGTTGCGTCTTCTGCTGCAGATGCTACCATGCATTCCTGTTTGCAAACATATTTATTTCTCCCGTATGCCGGCTCCTCAACTTTTGAGCTGCACTAAGAATTCACGCAGAGTTATAAGTGTAAAATTTTAAATATCTGTAAAAGTTGGCGAAAGTAAGGGAAAGAATTATAACAGTATAGTTGGCTAACTGTATAACATCATGTTGGTCAACAACGGATCGACTTTTCCAAAAGCTTTCTTTCCATCTATTCAGTGCCACCAGTACATTTGCAATTTGTAGCATTGCTAAGAAGAGCGACTTTTCTTAGTTTTTCAAAGCAGCACATTTCTTGAAGTGGAAAATAAGTTGGATTTGTGTATGGATGTATCCGGAAAAAGGTTTTTGGAACGGAAAACATTTCTAGCGAATCAGTTAGTGCAAAAAAGTGTTTCTTTGGAAAAAATTAAATTAAGAAATGTAAGCTCTAGCTTTGCTCTACGTCTTCTTACAATTTATATAAAATCCTTGCGATCTGTACAAAAAGACATATACAGATATAAGAGGTTTGTACTATGTACGTAACACATTGGAAATACGTACTACTCCTTAATATTAAATGGCAGGTGCCCTTCAAACCTTTCTTCAATAGGAAACGTGATATAACACGAGAAAGCAAGGAAGACTGTCTCGTTTAACGGAAATAACATGATTGCTTGCCACGCAATGGTAAAAATAACACAAATAAAATGTCATCCCTATTTATCGTGGGTATCACATGACACACATAAATAAATACCATCAAACGAAGCTCAGCTCACGATTTCATGGCGATTGAGTGAATTTTATCTGCACGCCTATCTTCTGATATCAGAACAAATAAAAAGGCGAATGAGGCCACTTTGTTGCTGCTGTAGTAGCCCAAAGCAATATAATACACTTCTAGATTAAAG
Source organism: Entomobrya nicoleti (assembly GCA_034695465.1). Taxonomy (NCBI): domain Eukaryota; kingdom Metazoa; phylum Arthropoda; class Collembola; order Entomobryomorpha; family Entomobryidae; genus Entomobrya; species Entomobrya nicoleti. Next base: position 17,555 of record JAQFZG010000072.1, read on the forward strand.
TGTGGAATAAGTGGCTAGCAAGTTTTTGTGTACCTCTGCTACGCCATTTTATATTAATTTCCTTTTCAAAATGTTTCAAGTTTGTACAGATATTTATTATATTGGAATGCTGGACATACACATGCGTATACATAAGCTCTGTTTGTCGAGTACCATTATTCCCTTACGGAACTCTCTTGTAACTTGAGGAAAAAAAAGTGAGTGGTGCTGTGGAAGTAGGAATGACGATAATCCAACAAGAAACACTTTCACGTTTTCTTCATGTCAGCTTGATTTTTTTTTCTAAAAAAAGGTTGAAGGAAAGTGCAAGCAAGCGAGCAATAAGTACATTTTCCTCTTCTGAGGAATCACTTTTGGATTGACTGACAACGAGGGCGGTAGGGCCGGAAGTTGTACACCTTACTTTCCAGGTGGATCGAGAATGGTGGTAAAATATCATGTTACATTTATATTGCATTTGTGTAACAAGTATAAATGCATGGATGGATGTAGAGAGTGTTGAATTTGCAATAGGAAATTCACCTTACAGTCACACAAGTCATAAAAATTTACAAAAACATTTTTGAAGGCGGTTCTGTCCAATTTGTAAGTTTCTTTCAATGTCTTCAATGCTCAATTTGTCATGAGGATACTTATTACCAATAATAGTATGAATGTACTTGCGTGGGTGGAAAACGGCTTTATTTATAAAATCACAAATAGACTATTTCTATTTCAGAATAAATGTAAAAAACTAAGACGTAAAATGACTACTTGCATAGGGCCTGGAATATAGAAAGTATAATAAATGGAAAGTTACTTTAGAATAAACCTTTGCAGCAACGAACACAAAATCATGATAGTGGCACAGGTGTAAAAAGATTTCTTGAATATATTTAGGTATTCCCACTTGAAACAAATGCTTCTGAGAACTAATCCATTAAAACGTGGTTCCAAACTTCGCTTTTCCTATTTCTATTGCATATTGTTCCAGATCAATCATTCATATAAGCCTATCACTGTCTATAATGAAGCTACAGTTCCTAATGCAATTTTTTTTGTTGGAAAAATACAAATAAAATTCATTTAAATGACGGAATAATAATTAATATATTATAACTCAATGTTTCCGCTTTCTTCCCCCTTTTCTCCCGGTCAGCAACCTTTTTTTAAGTGACTAATTTTCAATCTCCTTTATCCACCCCCACAACAGTGCTACAGCGTATTAGAAAAGTAGCTCTAGTTTTCATTCCATTTTAAATTAGGTGTAAAAAGTTTTACCACCACTGCTTTCACTTCTGTTGGAGCACGTTAAGCAAAGTAATGATAAGCGAGTACGTTGGGACACTAGCTACACACAACAGCATGCTATCTGTGTTTGAAAGTGAGTGAGCCACGCCATGCCACAATGATAAAAAGGAACGTGACCTCGTCTCCTTGAAAACGATCCTTTTTGTTACCCTATATGCTGGTAAAAAATGCACATAACCTCCTTTCTATCTCCACTTTTTGTACAACATCAGACGCTTTTTTCCCAGTCATAATTTTTTTTATCGCACCAAGAAACTGGAGTAAAGTAAACTCTCAGACTCTACAACACTGAAAAAAAAATCCTACACACACACTTCGCACAAAACAGCCCAGCATAGCATATTTTTTTACAAGCTCGGAGGAATCTTGTGCTTGTCGTATTCTTTCAAAAAAACATGAGATGATGAGATGAAACCTCTTTCTTTCTCGCTGCATATTACACACACACTTATCTTCCATAAAAAATACATACGTTCAGTGAACCAAGAGTCACGTAATATGCATCCAGCAAAAAAAACTTGCCATTTTTATGAATGAGAGGCACAAATATTTCTCCACCTTCACTACCTTTTTCTTCATGTTGCAAAAACATAAAAAGATAGATGTAAATGTAAAAGCCAAACGTAAGTTTCACTCTCAGGCAGTCAGTCACTTTTTTCTTAACATCCATCTCTTTTCTTCCCATCTCTTGTGTGATGGCATGGAGGAGCCCTTTTATAACTTATAACCTTAATGCCCCAATAAAAGCTTTAACAGTTGCGGATCACGACAACTACTACCTCTACTACCTTCTACCCAGCTGGAGAAGTTTACATGCTATGTTGTTCTACTCGGAGAAAACCATCTTTAAAATTTTTATACCTACAACACCTACCTTTTTATTAGACGCGGGAAAGCACAATATCGGATGTAAAATTTTATGGATCTCAATCATTCATGATTGGCATGTCGTATGTGTGTGCATGGATGGATGCTTCATCTCTACTCTCCAGAAAATAATAGCCTTTTTGTCTTGGTGCAAGAGCCACATTTATTCAAACATGAAACCAAATAAATCTTAACGTTTTTTTCGTTTTCATGTATTCAGCGAGTACAACTGAAACAAAGGGGAAGGAGAATATTGACCGTAAATGTGACTGTAGGGTACACAGGTATATAATATCTTTGCTGCTACATATCAGTACACATATAGTGTCAAGATCTCAAATCCTAAAAAATATAATAACTGTGCTTTGTTGCATTGCAGTATCAAAACAAGCCTGTCATCATCATCAAAATCATACACGTAAAAATACACGTAAATACATCCATAGCTATTATGGCACAATGTAAAAAAAAGAAGCAGGGCAGGAGAAAAGATTTTCTTCAGCCTAAGAAAAAATATTATTCTAATGAATTCATAAGAATACATTGTTTATATGCAATTTAACCGAGAAGAATAAGAAAACAAGGATGTTTTATTCATGCCTTTTTTGCTGTCTTGTGATGCTTTGTTTGGTATACATGCTTGTTCAAAACAGAAATAGTATACGTTTCTCTGTCAGTCAAATAAAGTTAGTTCATACACACCTTAGTACAATGTACACTTTTCAAATATGATATGTATTTGCTGTATACATTTTTTGTTATTACTTTTACTGCTATTGTAGTAGATCAACACTTCTTTTGCAATACAATATGCAGTTATTGTGAAAAAATCTGTGAAAATCCAGTATACCAAGCACACAAACATAAACCCCATCCCCTATCATCATGGATCAGCATCTTGTCATTCTAGAAAACATTTCAACAATGTAACTTTTTTTTCGCCTCCTCTCTTTCGCTCTCAGAATATTAAATCATGCTTGACATACATAGGATGTTAATGTGATGATCACCCATAATTATGATGACTCATGAGTTTTCTTTAAACACAATACAATCTTTCTCAAAATAATAATGAACCATTTCTGCAACCCAAAAAATGTATATATTATTTCTCATCGTTGATGCAATTCAAGTTTGAACATAAATACAATTTTCCCTACTTTAATTTTTACATGTATTTTACTACTTTCAACTTTTAAAGGGAAAGGTGTGTTAGCAGAATTACATTTTTTTGCTGATGTTGAATCTAAAAAAAAATATGTACTCCTTTCCTTTCGCCTTCTCTTGATCGGTATAGTTTACCTCTTCCTCTAGGAAATTTGAATGCAGAACTTAGACTTTATGCAAAAAAAATTTTTGCCATATTTAACGACCTACCTGTAATGCATACAAATATACTATATTGCATGCACATAATATTTCCATGTTGGCTTGTAAGAAAGAAAAATACGTGTGTCACCCTCCATCTACATCATCTCATCGCTGTAGTCTTCACAATCATCGTCATAAAAAAGTAAGACATGACATGGCATAGCATCGTATAAGTTGACTTGGCTATCAACATAATATTCGTGTATGAAATAGGTCTTAACTCCACCACTCTCTTTATAATGGAATGCGTACAGCAGGAAAATTGGCATGTTAAACATGAAATGTGGGTTTGTCACTTCTTTTTTTTCTTTACTTTACTCCATCTTTCTATCCTCTATACTTTTTTTTGCCGTGCCGTGTCTTGTCGTTTGCACCAGATTTTTTTTTGCTCCTCACACCACCACCATCTTCCTTAGTCAAACACACAGCTACTCAGCAAATAATAATAGCTACTTTAAGGAAAGAAAATCACTGTGTAAAGTTTGTGGTACAACTTTGCAATGATAAGTGTTTCTTTTACTAGTGATGGTAGAGGACCTGACTTGGCTTGTAGTTTTAAATGTTATATAATTACTTTTCTCGGCTTGTTTCACTTTAATCCTCCTTCATTCTTTATACAAAAAAAGTTTCAACCACTTTTGCATAAGGAGGAAATTAGGTCACTGGTTTTGGCGACAATTTTTGTTTTTGATAATGACATAATTTTTTTTACCCAAGTTGAATTTGATTATATTTTAAAGATTTGCAGGATACTATCAAAATAAAGTTAAACTTTGCTTTATAAGTTCCTGATTAATGAATAGTCATTATTTGTCCTTAGTCTGTTCAATCACTGAGTTCTTTTGCCCTGACCTTGCTACCATTTGTAATGTGAACCCTTACACAAACTTTCTACTTGTTATTACACTAGCAGTGAAAGTAGTGGATCTATTGAAAGGAAATAAAAGTGATGTAATGGCAGTAGTAAGTTGCAACCGACAACAATACTATACACTTGTGTAATAAGAATTAAGTTTGCGTTTGGGGATTCTTTTCATCATTCTAATTTGCTGAATCTCTTTTCATTTTCTTCTGAAAACTTGTTCGACTTGTTCTTGTTCTTTTGACTTTTTTTGAATTCGGAAAATGTGATTTAACGTCATTAATTACAAAGCAAAGTGGTGTAATTTGCACGACAGTCACATGAACACAAGCTGTCTCGAGAATGAATTAAACTGACACATTTCATCTTGTCACAATATTACTTCACCATCATTGCGTCGTCCTCTCTCCCAACCTACACCCAAGCGTAATAGGTACCTTTATTCACTTAAACCAAACCCACAAATTCACATACACATCAATTTCATTCATTGTGTACCTTAAATACATGCTAATAATAATAAATGTATCTAGGGATGTGTTTATACTACTTCCTTTCTTCATCGTATCCCTTTGCTTTACTACCAGGCCATTTTAATATCTTATAAGATGTACACACTAACTAAAAGATGGACTTGTAATAGTATTACCTATTAATATTATTTTGCTTGTTTGTGAAACTCTCTTTCTAGCTTCTTGCATGAAAAGACAGTTGTTCCCACGGTACACATGGGTTGATACATAAAATAGGTGGCGATAATATTGCCCCTTTTTCCTTTTTTGACATCTTTCACCAAACTCGCAATCGGTAAATCCTTCTATTCAAAAAGGTATCAGCTTTTTCGTGTAGTCCTGGCATTGATGATGATGGTGATGACTATGACAATGGTGAAGAAACAGGAAGACATCTCTTCTTCTTTTTCCCCATTTCAGTCTTCTGTCGTCGTCACCATCATCACCGCCAACACCACAGTTTCCCTTTTCTCTCTTTCATTCATCAAGGTATCCAAAAGTCCTTTCTAATAGCATGTCCTACACTTTTACTACGCATCTTTTATTCTCTTTCTTGAGCTACTTACACAATCACTTCTTCCCTTCTCTCTACAAATGCAGCAACACAAAGCACCTGCAAAAAGGGTTCGACGAGTTTTCACCTCCTCCACCTTCACAATTTCAGAAATACTGAGGTAAGATGTGTGGCAATGGCAACAGACACTTTCCTTTGCTCTAGACTCATTTTTTCTCTCTGACTGGTTCACTAACAATAATGGTTCCTTTTGTGTGTGTGTGGCGTCCAAAGTCTCTCTTTTTTCTTCTAATATCCCGTGTCTGACTGTCTGTCTCAATCTTCAGAGTTGCTACTATGCTTATGTGCAAAACGGTGAGTGAGAAAATAAAATAATAGAAAATGGGCGAGAGTAGCATTTTCCCTTATAATTTTAGATTGCACAGCGCTACACGTTCTTTCGCCCCCCGACAAGCTCATATTTCAAAAAATAAGAAGCCTTCGGGATATTACCACAAAAAAAAGTAAAGAAGACTACGACTTCGGTTTCTTCCCTATAACTTTATGAAATAAAGTATACATACCAACGAAAAAGAAATGGGATGTATACATATATATCCCAATGTCTTCACATCGATTTCAGTAGCAGAAAAGAGAATTCGTGGAAGAAAAAACGAAGAAGTGTTAGTTCCTTTGTGTATCCTACTACTTTGTACCTATCCACCTTAAAGTCTCTCTTTAGTTTTTACTTTTTTCTTTCTTTTACACTCACCGTCACCACTTTGCTCACGCGGTAACATGACACTGCACCAGTGTTATTGGTGATGGTGTATAGTGACGACATGCCCGATTTTTTCTTCGCTCACGTCACCTTCGTCTTAAACTTTCACTACCGCACCAACATCAGGACACATGCTTTGTAGACACGCAAAAAGAAGAAGAAAGTATGCACGACATGCACAATATTATACACGTATGTTATTTTCTTCTTGTCTTTCATAGTCCCCGGGTAGTATTCCTCATAGTGATGGTTTTTGTGTATGTGTCATATTAGCGGTAATCTTAGAGTATCACTGATGTAGTAATAGGCCACTTCAGAATAACTTCCAAAGAGAAACGAACGAACGAAAGAAAAAAATCCAATTCATTTTTTCTTCTTCTTTTTCTCATCCAGTCAGGTTTTCTTTTCTGATTCCCAAACCAAAAAAATACTTGCCCATTTCTATGTCTCTTGTTTTCACTCAGGTTAAATGCATACATGTATATACAAACATACATAACAACTATGTGTAAAAAGTAAGAAAGCTAAACCGAAATGAAAAAAAGTAGATGGAAAAACTCTTTCATTTCTTCTATGAGTCATTATTATCATAGTCATCATATACATACCATGTTGTTCAGTATCATACATACCCATATCCATACCAGCAAGCACTCGGGAGCATCACTGAGTAATGTGGCTAAAATAACACTTTTTGTAGTTATTACGATTATAGTGCAAGTTCGTGCGTGCCCTTTTATTTCTTGGGTCATCATCGGAGTGTAAAAAAAAGTCCAGCAGGTAATAATAAGTTGTTGGAATCCCCTAGCCATTTCACACTTATTTCTTTCGGTCCACAGGAGTAAAAAAAGATGAGAGTAAGAAAACTTCTAGCATCACCGACACATGCATATATGTAGAAATGTACATGTCATACTACAATGTGCAAACATGCATCTTTTGAGTGCAGAATGAGAAATAAAACAAGTAAACCTGTGGTACAAAAGTAGCAGTTTCGAACTGTAATCAATACTAGTTATTCTGAATAAAATATTTTACGATAGTTTGAACTTGCGCAAGTGAAATGGGATTATATAAAAATATTATCCTTTTGATGGCCCTTTTCGTCAAAATTGTGGCAGTAATTAAATATATTGAAATTTTACAGGACAATGTCTTTATTGCATGTTTTATTTTTTGAAGATAAAATATTGACTTTTTTGGTAAAGGTATTCAGGACCTTACTCCTTAACGGGTGTAGTTACCATCATCATTAGTAACATATCAAGTTTTTAATATAAGTCCATCCAACGTTTAATCAGAACTTGTTGCTAAAGTCGGAACCCTTGAAGTCCTCTGGACATAAAACTTTGCGAAAATATGTTTAAATACATAGTTCTAAATAAGAGACACTTGTTATTTAAAATTTATACTAATTAAATTCACAAATTACCTTACATCTTTGTGTGGATCTAATAAACTAATTAGTTTTCAGCGCTATATGAATTTTTTAAATGGAGCCCAAGCCCTAACAATTAACGTAGAATGTCCGAGATTTGAAATACACAAAATTTGAAATGTCTTACCAAATTTAGTAGCTTTCCGCTGCGTACTGTTAAAATACAGTTAATTATATTCAAAATCACTGCAGTAGTATACATTGCAATTGTATGAATGACAACATGTCAGTCGAATAAAATTTGTTCAGGTCCAGATCATAGAAATAAAGACTATGGGCCTGTTGTCTTCTATGTAGCCCAACGGAAGAAAGAGAAAAAGTCGCCCTGTATCAAAACTACAGATGCCTTACTGCTACACAGTTCTACTAGACCAGACAGTCTGGACTAGCAGCAGCACCCAGTCATTCACTTGTGTGATCTGATTATTATCTCCATTCCTACCATAACAACTTTATGGAGAAAGAGCAGAAATACAATAATGATAATAACAATTCACTTTGTCATGCTAACTATCACTATTTCTACTGCTGCAGCTACTCCTCTAACAATAGAAATGAGGATTCATCGTAACAATATCCATATAATAATGTACACACTTTACACAATCCCCTACTACATTTTGTATGAAAAACAATAAAATAACTGGTACAAAAGTAAATAATAAACCATTTACTTGACTTGTGATGGTGATGCAATTCAATGAAGAGAAGGAGCAGTAGTGTTGGCTTGTATTGTCCATTCCATTGTCCTGTCCTTGCTAGACCCCCTGCTTTTTCAAGTCTACAAAATATTTTCATTACTTTCAAAAAGCCTTGTTATTAAATAAATTTACAGACAGATTTGCAGGTACAAGGGAACTACAATTTCTATCTTTGCTTTCCTTTCTTGAAGAAAAACAATTGTCTTTGAAACAAGTCTGCAGCAAAGAAGAGAACAGGCAATTATGCACATAATTACTTTAAGTTTGGTAAAACAATAGGCACAACAATATAAGTAGTACAAAAGCTGTACAATATATGTATATCCAGTGGACAGAGATTTTGTAAAGAACTGAAATAAAATGTTATGAGTTGTGTGCATATAAGTTAAAGTATTCATATATGTACATATAAGCATTGTACATAGGCACAGATAGTTTTGAAGAGAACACTCGTCGTAGTCGTACATCCTTCTTGACTTTTTCACTTTACACCTTTATTTATTCGATGGGAGATTTTCCGGGAAGCTTTATTTTTAGTCTATCTCTTTTCCGTTTTATAAGATTAAAGAATCAAGCTGAGAAGAAGATAACTGTTTTTTTCTTTACTTCTTCTGTTTTCTCTTGTTGATTCATTAGTATATGTAGAGAAAGTGTTTCCAGTTTTTTTTTCTCCTTTTTTTCTTTCTAAAGAACACATAAATGTTATTTATAACGGATGAAGTATTCATTGCTCAGCAGAATCCTACAGTACCATATCATATCATGCCATACAGCAAGTTTCTCTGCTGCTGCTTCTTCTTCTCGATGTCATCTTCCCTTAATATATTTATTGCGGAGTATTATTTCTCAACTTTCTTTCTCTCTCTCCCTCTCTCTCTCTCTCCCTTTCGCACAAGTACCCATATAACTCATAACCCATTTATCTTTCACATCTTTTTACATTCGTCGCTGAAGAAGAAAAAAAAGAGAAAGAGGTCGTATTATCTTCAACACTTTCATTGCCGTCGTCGTTCTATTTCGTTCGCATGAGTGAAAAAAATAAGTGGCAAATGCTAGACATAGATATACATACTCTTTTTTTGGAAATCGCAATCGCAAAAAAAAGAGAAATTGGTGGAATGGAATATAGGCAGCTAAAGAGAGAAACATAGAGGTACCCATTTTCCCATCATAATATACATACCTTTTTTTACGTTCACAGAATTCATATCCATAATAATAATCCGCAGACACACAAATACAGTCATACAATCCAATAGTCAAAGTCAGACAAGAAGAAGTAAAAAAAATTGTGAGTGAGGCGAAGGAATATTATATAGAGGACATTCAATTCCCATTTTTCAGATATATTGCACTCTCGATATTTTATCGAGGCAAATTAATTTCCTACCAAAAGACAGATGAGGCCAACTCGTTGACATCATGGTTGCTACTATAACAGTGTAATGGCAGCAGCAGAAAATGTGAAAAGAAGAGACGATTCCTTCTAGCATTTTATTTTTTTGCCTCTTCTTTGCAGAAAGCATTTTCCCTGCGTTTAAATAAAGCTTCTTTTCTTTTTTGGCTTATTTTTTTGGTGTAGTATAAAAGTAATGGAATTCCATCGACATGTCCTACTGACTGACTCTTTTATTAATTGCCGAAAGATCAGAAACAAAAGAGAGAGAGAAAAAAAAGAATGGGAGCATATTTACCGCAGGAATTTTCTCTTCAGGAAAAAAAATATTGAATGCCTTGAGTTGATGTGATAGTAGATGGCAAAAATGTCGAAAATGTGTTTGTTTGTTTGATATAAAATATTAAACCAAAATATAGTAATAATAAAAAAGAAGAAAAGTCATTATTGCAAGATTACTATTATTATTAAGTATATTTTACCTCTCTACATCGCAAAAAGATGATCATGATGTTGATCGCAAATGCAATAAAAAGATGAACTTTATAACAATAAAAAGGATTTCTAATGTTTATAGTAATAATAATGAAAACTGCTAAGCCAAGGAGAAATCTGTTAAGACCGTTTTGGTTGTGGTGGTAATCCACAATGAAAAATCAAACTGATGAGTGGAACGAGACCTTTTTTTGTTGAGTAGCGGAGGAAGCGAAGGAATGAAAAACTACTACCACTCCAGTTAAATATATAGAAATAGTTTTTATTGTTGTTCCCAGCAAATAATTCATGGTTAGTTTTTATGAGTCTGAATATTTTTGTGCGGTAAATGGAGAAAATGTGGTAGTGGAAAGGATAAAATGACACCTTTACGGGCTATTTGAAGGGAATAGAGAAAATGTTCAAAGGCTTTTGTGGGGAAGCAAGGTAAGAAAATCATATGATTTGCAATGTCTCTAGAAGAAACTAGCAGACACTGTAAATGGTCATCATGAAAGAGAGAAAAGGAAACGCAAAAGGAAAATTCCATAAATTTTGAAACTGGAAATGTAAGTAAGAAAAAGCAGCGGGTGGGAAATGGGAATCAGAGCTCCTCTACCAAAAAAAAATAGAATCGGGTTCTCTCTCATTCTCCCACACTCTACAACAACGACTTGCTATGATCCAACTGGAAATTGATAAAGAACTGCTGCTCTCTTCTCCACTCCTGCCTTTCCACTTTTCTCTTAAATATGTGATGTGGGAGAAGCAGAGGAAGAAGAGGAAGGAAGGAGGAGGACAGAAATTTTAGAGGAGGAAGAAGGATCCTCTTGGCTATTTGACTTAAGCCCATGCATCCATTTTCAGGCGCACAAACTAAAATCTCATATTCCTCGCTCTGTTTACCTCTCTCTCTTTCTCAACATCTTAACCTTCTTTTTACTTGTTCTTCTGTTCAAAAGTCATTTTCTTTCTTAGTTTGTGTGTGTTTTCGCTTCTCTCTACGTTACTATTATTTTTAGACGATCACAGCAAAGTAGCAACCAACTCGTCTCGTCTCACTGCCGCTGTTGCCCTTGCTCCACCAGTCTAGTAATAATAATAGTAATAAGAGTAATATCTACTTTTATCTTCCCATTTTGCTACAATTTCGCTCACACACGCAAACAGCCAACCAAAAGACTATGATATCCACCTTTACTTTCCGACTCATGTAGGCAGACGGAGAGAGAGGTGAGTACATTATAGAGCATACATATAAGCAATAATAATCACTATCATAAGACTCACATCCCGATATTCTCCATTTCAAAAGAGAAGAGTACTCACTCAACTGCTCACATAAACGGATTTTATATTTTCACAATGTGGCTTCTGACAAAAACGAATATGATAGTATAGTAGTGGAATAGCAGTATGTGCAGCCCCAGATTTTTACCACAGATAAAATCTCATGCCAGCATGGTACTAGCCCAACCTCTTATAAGAATGAACCTATGCATATATTTTTGTTATTATTACTATAAAAGAACCAGTCTTAGTGGTTTCATTCTTAAACAACTTTTCAGTCATCATATCAGAGACGAACAAGCCTGTAGAGGAATCAAAAAGGAGTTGGTACGATGAAAAGTGAAACTACGACGACTCTAAACCAAAAAAGAAAGAACCATCTCATGTGTGTGTGTGTCGGAGTTGGAGTATATAGCCATCCGTACATAGTTCATTATTTTGTAATGTGCAATTTTGGGGGCTTTTCATACACACATGCACATACATTACATCGAGACTTTTCATTTTATTATTAGTTTTACAGATTACAGACTGAAGACGGTCAAGTCTTGGGGTCTAGCCTGGCATTCTGACCAAGAGAAAAAAACAGAAACTTTTTCAGACTCTTTCTCAAGACAATATTATGTGCTTAATTCATTCAATTTCTTATTAATTTTTCTTTGTATATACATAATATTCACTATACTACACTGTTTGCCTTGAAAACTACCACAAAGTTCAAACCAAATACCACAATCACCGGACCACGGACCAGCCATACCAAACTATGTACCAAAAGTAGAACCAGTAACTTTTGGTTGTGCTGATTAAGTTTAAAAAGTAAAAAAGAAGAAATTTTCAACAAACTTAAGAAAAGTAAAAGCCTACATATATATTTGTACCCAGTACTGATATTGGTATTTATGCGTATATGTACTTATGTACCTCGATACCTTAATCAAGTAATGGAAATAAAACTTTGCCTTTCTCAACAAAAAATCTGTAGTCAGTCAAATCAAACCGAATTACTTCTTAAATTTCTCCATTAAGTTTAGAAACACACAAGGAAAATCATTTATTTTTTTCCTTTTTCAAACACGATTTTTTTGTCTTTCTGACCAACTACCTATTCTACTCTGAATGTATTTAATCTCACGAGAATTGCATTACAAATTCTACTATCCAGCAATCTTCCCTTCATTTGCTCTTGCATTTTTTTCACAATTTTTTTCCCACAATTATCTTTCACTATCTCCTTAGTAGTCACTTCAGCCAGTCATGAATGCTGCACGTGCAAACACATTTTTCTCCTTCTATCATCGTCAATAGTAGTAATATTTCCTCCCCCAGTTTTAAAATCAGTGCAACATCTTTCTCTTGATTGTGTGGCGACCATGCTGATTATGGAAAGATATAAAAATATAAAAAACATACGTGTATACTATGGTTAAGTTTACATAGGTATGTTTGCACTCTTTACGTATATTTGCTCTTTACTCTACTTTAAGGAAATAGAGAAGACGAATACCAAAATTAATGCTTAGCGCTTTTAATGCTTTTGCACTTACAGAATAATCTCTTGAGTTCTTTTATTCTCTCAAAAAATCGCAATCAGTTGAATAGAGGAAAAAAATATCCACACAGTCGTACACACTTATAATTCCAAATACACAACTCCACTGTTGTCCTTGCATACAAAAAAGTACACTCCATTTTCCCTCCTTCCTTCGTTTATTCCTTTTGTTGGAAAATTTTTACAGAGAAAATGAGGTGGTGGGGGTGGTACACGAGATGAGAGCAGAACAGATTGCAGCAAAGAAAAGAGTGGAAAAACCCATACAAGGAGGAATCTGGCATGCAATATGATACTTCGCGAGTAAAGAAGAAGAAAAGATGGTAAGTATGGTAGAGTTAATCTATACCAAGATAAGGAAAAAGTACTCTTATTTCTTTCCTTTTTTTCAAAAAAAAGTATCATTAAAACATATATACATATATATGCGTATATACGGGAGGAGAAGAGAAAATTACTAGTGTTGTAGAAAGTCTATGCATGTATATGTTTTAGTGGTAGTTCTGGTGGTGCTCTCAAGTGAATCTCTTTTCTGTCTTGAAATGAGCAAGAAAAGAAGACGAGGAAGATGAGAGGTTGATGGGAATGATGAACTTTAAAAGGCATTTGATTACAGAGGAATTTTGTAATTCTTGTCGGTGGTGGAGGCAGTGGTTTTCTCAGAACATGAAAAAAACAGAGTAGTAGACAAGGCACAAAGAGAGTTTTCTTATGAGCTTTTGAGGGGAAAAGCAAAAAAAATCAAGTCTTCTTTCAGACATCACAACAGATCAGCAGACATGTATGTTCTTTTTTTTGTGCACATAGTTGAGCGTGTCAAACTAGTTCGTTTTAAATGACCTATATGCCCATCTCTTTTACTGCTTTGCTGATATTTATTATGAGAGTCTACGCATACTCAACCTCTCATTCTCATCATGCCGTTGTGTTGCTGTTATTTTCTTTTTGTAATGGAAAAGGAAAGTGGAAAGAAACGAGTGCTGATTTTAACCCTTTGCTTTTTGAAATCATCCACTTCCTCTTTCTTACCATCATCAAGATTCATGTCAGCAGTTGAACTAGATAGCCTAGTCTACATGCAATGCAGTTGTACAAGAGTTTTGTGTTTCTTTTCTTTTCCTCATACCAACAAACATACCATTTTAACAAGTACAATAACAACAAATAAACCTTAAAAGCAAAAATAAACCTTTTTCACTGTTGCTCCCAACTACTACCAGCAACAAACAATCAAATAAATACCACACACACACACACGAGCATTCAGGCAGTAGTATAGTCATTGTATCCATATCATTTCACTTTTATAATGGGAGATCTATCTTTTCCTTTACCGCCTGGTCCAAAATCTCACGAGGGAAGTATCTCAGGCGTATTTTATAATCAAGTTTTCCATTATGATCTTGTAATTGTAACTATAATTTAATAATGCAAAAATAAATTACTTTCCAGTTTATTTGGTCATAAAGACTCTTTCCAAAATATTACTTTCCTTTTAAAACATAAACTATCATACTCAGTAACAATAAGTCTCGATACATGTATACCAATATTTAGAGGGGTTATTATCTCTACTATCTAAATACAACCAGCATATCAAGCCGATCGGTCAAATATGTTACGATGGTTCCCTCGTCAGTTCAAAACTACACTTTAAAAAAAGTAATGAAAATTGGGTTGTTGGGTAGAGAGGTTGGTTTGGTTGTTTTTCTCTTTCATTGCTTTAGTTGTTCTTGCTCCTGTTCTCCTTTTTATTTTTTATGCAATGCACAAGGGCATTTTCATTTGATTTCTCGTAAAAGAAATGCACACAAGCTGAAATTTTTCCTTCTTGTTTTGTTCACATATCATTGCTTTCTTTTTCGTTTATTCGTTTTCAGTTGCGATTTTTTCTCTTCTTTTTCTCTCGCCCTTTGATGTATATACACACATAGACATACCAAGAAAAAAGATCACAGTTCACATGCCAGACGTACTAGGTATGTATCTACTTACTTGGTACAATGACATTTATACACATGCCTATGTACATTTATAAGCAACAGTAGCTATTGTCCTGTGTAGACATGAGTTTCAAAGAAATTGTCATTCAAAGAATCTTCCTAAAAATAACCCATAATAGGCCAAGTGCGAAGAAACGACATTTTTTTTATTAATATTTTCAATTTCCACAGAACAGATGATCATACATGGAGACTTGAGACGTTTGCGTTCATAGATGAGTAAAAATGAATGCACATCAAATTTTGTTCCATCAATAAATTTTCTTCTTTAAAGTTACATTTTTGAACCACCTTTTCTCCTGGAGTAAAATCACTGCTTGGTTTTTTACATTTCCTTCTCCTCAAATACACAAGAACGGTCATAAAATCTGTTGTTGCTATTTTCCTCTTTTTAACTGGATTTGAGCACAGGTCATGCTCATTTTCGTGAGCTGGTGTGTCTAATTTCATGTCGTGGAATGTGACCATGAAAGCATACTTGTAAACTAACAACTTGTTAATTAGTGTGTTACATGAGCATACATATGCTTAACTTATATATGTATGTGTGACCCTGTCTCTCATAGTTTCTTTATATAGGCTAGAACTACAAGTAATTGCAATGCTTCTGTCTCTTTGTTTTTCATTGCTACACACGGTATAAGCACAATAATAATAGCGATGCAGGGTGCAAAACAAAATACCATGACGAGGGAGGGAGAGCATACTTACGAGGTATGTAAGCGTTCATTTTGTCATTATACATGTTATTAGCTTACATATTAGTATTATTGTTTTTTGCCCTTTTGTCCCCATGTATGTAGTATATGAAATGAGAAGAGTGAAATGTAACAACGACAACGGACCAAAAAGCATGATTGCGTGCTGTGCCCTGCATGCATTGCTGAATAGAATACCCGTGTACGGTGTAAATATGTGTGTGTATGTAATTTGGATTTAATTGCCCCTACAATTTTCTAATGGGTGAATTTGTCCTAATAAACTCATTCGTCGGTTGTTGTTGTTTTTTTGGGTTTACGTTCCTCATATTTTATATTGCTCAGCAAATGAGTACGACTGTTCTAATTTTTGGAGTAATAATGTAAAGTTATTAGAGGATTCTTTTTTTTTGGCTTGAAATACTTTGATGTGGGGAAATGTGAGAATGTATAAAACTAAATTGGAGAAAGGGAAACCGATCTGTTATGCTTGAAAGCTAAAACGCAACTGTTTTATAGGCACAATAACTATTATCAAACACACAATATATTACATATTATGTAGGTAATTATTACGACAGCGGATGTGAATTCAAATTACATGTACGCAACTGCACTTCACATTTAGCAAATGTTTTTGGGTTTACGTGTGCTTAACACTGTTTAATATGGCTTTCTCTTTTACGTTTTCTGTGCTTACAAACAACTTTTCTACTTGGTTGCTACGTTTGATATTATTTTTAGCAAACTGTTTTAATATTTCATCTCAATTTTCTTGTTTTGCACAACCAGCCAACCAACAACAAAGGATGAAGTGTAATCTAAAATCTAGCTGACGCATTAAATTCGTTGTTGGATGTTGGTGTTATATGGTACTATTGTACTGGGTGCTACAAAGACCAAAAGAAACAAATAACAGGAATATCAAGGCGAGATTTTATTATATGCATTTTAACACTAAAATATTCAGAAAACGGACGACGACACACACAAAATGTATGTAACCAACGTTCAAGTATATTGAAGGAATACAACAAAGTGATATGCAGAAAAGCAGAATAATTTGCTTCACTCGCACAAACACAATCAAAAGAAAAGTATAAAATTAATGTTCCTTTCAAACAGACGGATTAATAATATGCTAATGTAGCTCATTTTATAACTTTCCTGGGATTTCTTTCTGTACACTTATTGCACACATTAGGTGGCCTGGTTGAAGGGTCATCATTTTTCCTTAATGCATTACAGTGTCCGAACCGAATTCGGAAACAACAATAAAATGACAAGTATCACCACCCAGTGACCAACAATAACTTTACACATGAACGCACTGAACATGATTTTCGTTTTTAATGTTATCATGGTGTGCATTAACACATGCATTGAATATATATATGTGCGAAAAATCATGAATTTTCCGACACTCAAGTCAGGTCAAACAGAAAGCTAAAGAAAACCAAAAAGCAGCAAACAAAAAGTAAGTCACGTCAAAAGAATAAAAAGTAGTGGTACAAGGTAAAGTCAACACACAAAATACAAAAGAAAAAAACAAGTAAGCAAAGACCTCTGAAAGCCAAGCTGGAAATTTCCGGTGTTGTGTGTCCTTCCTCTGCTTTTTTCATACAAAGTATAGTGTATTTTTTTGCGGGCGTGGGAGAGGTTGAAAGAGAGGGCGAGAAAGAGTGCGAGCTAAACTAACCAAACAGCTGTAAAGACACACATAGAGAAAGTGTGCATGAATGCATCCATGCATACAGCACATTTCTCTCCTTTTTATTTTATTTTCTTCATCTTCCGCTCCTAGATTCCTTGTTAAGTTTACATGTTAACAACGCATTTATGTGTACACCTACTTGTTTTCATACTTTTTTTTGGTGAAAAAGTAAGCAACCACCAACAACAACCAGCGTGGCAAAAGGCAATAGCCTAAAGGAATGTAAGAGCGCCAAGTCTTATTATTGTTGAGTTTTTTTTGAAGCAACACAATAAGAGAGCCGAGTCGTTATATTTTTTTGTTAAAGAGCTAAAACTACAAAGATGTAACGTTTATACTTTAAATTATACATTATCCCTTATTTTATAACAATACACAATAGTGGTATATGGAGGAATTAGCCAACTTATGACTAAAATTGTTACAAATTTATTTTGTGAGTCTTCATCCAATTCACTCGTCCAAATTCACTAGTTTTTATAGTAGTTGCCTAAGTAGTGTTCTACTTAACAAACGTGTGGGTTTAACACATTTGCATGTTTCCGTATTGATTGTCTGACTACATTTATTTTCCCTCTCCATTAATGTAGATATATACGTCAAATCAACTAGCCATCTAGCCCCACCAACGATGTACATACAATACCATGATGTCGAAACTGACATTGAGCAGGATGAGACTGAAAACACAACTTTCAGTTTCCCTTCCCTACAACTCAAAAACACAATAAGTAAGCTGGAGGGCATCAGCACAGCACAATATAAGGCAGTAGTATAGTGACTACAGCGGAGAGATTTGTAGATGCTCTACATTTCACAGGGAAAATCCAGACTGGCTTGCAAAATAAAGACAATGCACATAATGTGCCTTTCTCACTGGTTTTGTGTTTGTCTCCCTTGCTTTTTTCACTGTCCCTGCTCAACTCCATCTTTGTCAATTACATCTCTTGCCTACCGATCAACCTGCTTTTCCTGAAAATCTGTATCAACAATACTGTTGTACCGCTACTGCTTCTGCTGCAAGTAATAGTGATGATGATGATGGGGTAGCAGTAGTGGAATCGGAAGTATTAGCATTCCTTAGAAACAGTTGTCGCAACATGGATATCTCTAATAAATACTCTTGATAGGATGAGCAGCAGCAGCCGACATAGATAAAAGAGAGAAAAATACTACATTTCTCCGACTCCCATTTTTTCTCTCTTGTGCTCCACGACGGGAAAGCATATAGAACCATAAAAGGCAATTGCATTTCGTTTTCTGGTGTGAGATGTGATGTAATAAAAATCGGATATCACCACCATCATAATCGTCATCATCATCAGCATTATTTTCCCACTTTTCTTGTCAACTCGACAAGAAGGAAAAGTTTGTGATGAAGAAGATCCACATATTTGCTTAATGATATCGTAACATTAAAGGAAGGACCCTACTAGCTATTTTCCTGCAGCGACTTTTTTTAGGAGTCGAGGAAACCGACTGAATACAGCATTCTTTACATAGCCAACTTTTTTGACTGAATAAAAAAAAGCAAAGTCCTTCTCCTCGACATCATCCTTATAACGAAACGTGATTTTCCAAACTTTTGCTCCTCAATTTTAACATCATTACCTATCAAGTCAGTGGTGTACTGCTATGAATACATTGTATGCAGGTAGATCTTCGTACTTTTAGTTTACTTCTGAATAAGTGGTATAGTAAAACGTGAAGATGTACTTTCAATAAATCCAAAAATAAACTTTATTTTTATGATTACTACTTTTTTATATGATGCTTTCAGACATGAAAGCTACCTCTACACGTATTTTTAAAAGGCAAAGAGGACTTAATTTTTCTGTCATAAAATCAAACTAAGAGGAAATAAGTGAAGTTTTAGTTGAAGAATAAGTTATAGTAATAATAAATGAAATGAGTATATAATCAGAGCCGAGTAGAAGCATAGCAACTGTGTAGTGAGTGTGTGCAAATTCCAAAAATGCATTTTAGACGAAAGTTCTAAACTTCAAAAAGTTCGAAAGTGTATACATCGGGGTATAAATTTGCACGTGTGTGTGTGTGGAAAAATAAACTAACTTAAATGAAGTTGATCTTTAAATGCCGGTAGTAATGCACACTCTTCACATACTCATTGCTTAAAATAGGCTAACCACCAAAACACCGAACAAAAATTACTCCTGGCATTTTTGTACTTTCATTTCGGTATTTTTGACACTCAATTCGAGTCACGTGCTACCTTTGTTTGTAGCTTGAAGCATGGCAGCAGCAGCTCTTTAGTAATTTTATTGCATGTCCATTGATTAAAAAAATAGTGTGATGATGAGCCTAGCACCAATGAAGTGAATTCCAAGCACAAAAACTTTCAAAACGAAAAGGACGCATTGAAGCAAATCGAATACAAATTTCAGCAAAGAGAATGAAAATAGACCAGTTCATGATAGATTCAGACGAAATTAAGTTGCACCACAACAAACAGCTACACTACATAACTATCCGGCCTGAACTAATAATAATATAAGAAAAAGGCCGAAACCTACCTGATCGCTTTTACTTTTTGTTTTCTTATTTGTATTTTTACCATGATTTTTGCTCTGGTAGCTATTTATAAGAGGAAACAAAACAGCAAGTGATGCAATGACGCTTGAATATTATGAGCCAGAACTAACAAGGTGAAATGGAAGTCAGAAGTTGTTTTACTTTTTTCGACAAACTCTGTTTTATAAGTGATATTACAAAAAAGCAGTAGTTTCCAACCAGGCAAAAAAGAGAACTAACGCGGCATGCACTGGTGCTTGTATTTTTTTTTGGCTTTATGTGACTGTATATTAGTTTCAGTAGCTTTATTTGGATTTTGACTATTTATTATTATTACTTGGGAAAATAATATACTGATTTCACTTTACTTTTTTTCGTACTATTATTAGATTTCTTTTCAACGAGTACAATAACAGTACCTTAAATAAATCAGAATGATAAAACATACTTGCAGTCATCCAAAATATTGCTTAAAATGCTTCATCTTCCACTTGTTAGAATTTATTGAGTGACTCAGCAAGCAAAGTGAGCAGTCAACCAGCTTGTAGCAGAACTAAGCAACATAAATGTATATCAATTCATTCAAGCGATTTTTTAACTTTTGTTTTTCTTACGTGTATTTATAAAATATGTACCTTCAGTTCTAGTTTTAAGTTGAATGAGTAGTGCCTCTCTTTCTTCTATTTTTTTTTGTTTCAACCAGATAAAAAATAAATAAGCATGCTTTTCCTGTGTTCCTCTTTACTTCAAGTCTCAACATTTTATCTACCCCGCATCTAAAATATTTCCTTGTGATTTTGACAATTTTCTTCTTCTTCAACTACCATTTTTACTTATACTCATGAATAACTTTACTCACTTGAGAAGAAAACGGAGGGAATAGAGGAACAGTCGCTTTTTGCTTGAAGAGAATACTTATTTATTGCTACACTAACAACTATATATATGTAATATATCTACATTTATCCTGTGTATAAGAAAACAGGAAGTACGAACTTTTTCCGCTTTCTCATACTCATGAAAAACATACAATCTGTAAATCATTTTTATATTTAATATAAAACAATATAATTTTTCCTATTCTTTATGTTTATTATTCTGTTTTTCTCCTTCTGTCTCTTTTCTTTCCTCTGAAAACCAATCATTGATAAAAAAAATATGAGTAAAAAGTACAACAAGACTATCTCAACGGGGAAAAAAGAAGAAAAGAAATAAAAAGTGACACAATCTTGGTTTCATTTCTCCTTTTTCTGTTTTTTCTCTTCCAAACTGCCAATTCAGTTTCAGCGTTCGTTTCGGTTTACATAGAAAGGAAACTACTGACTGAATGTTTTGTGGGTGATATAATATAACTGTATAACCAACAAATAGACAACTCAAGAGAGATACTATTTCAAAAAATACATATAGTTAGAAAACATCAGTAGCAAGTAGTAAAGAAGCAAAGTACTCTAGGAACAATTCTAAAGTGACTAGAAATCGGAACACAACGCACACAAGCGAGCAAACACATCAACGAAATTTGAGCGGAATATTATGGAGAAATGAACCTGTCCATCAATCCAGAGAGTGGGTGGTGGAGGCACGTAGGCATATATCTTGTTTTTCAAATGTCCCAAAAGAAAGGAGGAGATCTTCTTTTTCACTTTCATTTGCTTTTTTTGCGTCTCTTTATTTTGGTCGCCTTCCAATAGAAAATACAGAGGAAGGAGAAGAATAAAAAGAATAGTTTTGTTTCTCGCTTGCTTTTTTTTTTAAAGAAAACTAAGAAAACGCAGTCAAAAATGTTTGAAACTTTTCGTTCCTATTTACGTTGTTTTCTTGCTTTCTGCTTTAAAATGTTATCTAATCAAATAAATATGTTTCAACATAGCAATATAAAAGAAACAACTCACATGACACAATACACTCTCAAAAACTACACTTGGAACGTTAAAATTCGTCATAAATTTTGTTCCATTGTAATTGTTTTTTATGTATAAGCAATTAGGTAAATTTCCTTTGTTTCTGACGAAAACAAAATGTGAGATATTTGTGGTGAATTGATAAGCAGAGCTGGACAGCAACACAAACTATAATTATGTGCATGAGTGTGTTGATAATAATCGCAGATGATAACAATATAAATATAGTTTTCGATAAATAACTGTTCAGATGGGTATACAAGGTAAAATCTTTCTCCTCCTTCTGGTACATATTTTCACGTAATATATTTATATGCATTTTGTGATAAAATATATAAAAGATCACAACAAAATGATGATAGTTGTCTGTCATGCCACGCTCCTATGCTCGCTTTTTCTTTTTTTCTTTATATTTTCAGCTGTGTACATTTCAGCTTCCTATATCTAGTGTCTAGTAACAAGCAAAAGGTGTTTTTGAACTCAAAAAGAAACTAAACCTCCTCTTCGTTACTTGCCCGAGTGACATGAAAGGAAAAAGTGAAGAAAAAAAGCAAAGTATTTCTTCACTGATTCGGGAACAGCAGTAAAGGAAGATGATGATGATGATGAAGAGAAGCAGAATAACATAGTTTTGTTGTAAAACATGTGTAGTATGTACAAAAAGACAGCATAGCCTCCGCCATATAGGCATGTACTTCCATACAATAAATAGTTCCACTGACTCAAAGAGAGAAAAAAAATTAAGAAAAAAAACGAAATGTTGTATAGGAAGTAATGCAAGTGCTCCAACTTCTTGAACAACTCATACACCACCACCACCACTTTTTACACTTGTACAACAACTTCTTTTTCTTCGTCTATTTGCCGTAGTTTTTTTTGTGGTAGTACATCTTGTCAGCATTTTCCTTTTTTCTACCTCTCTGTCTTCTTTTTTTCTACAACTTTTCTATAAAAGCATGCATACATATTGTTCCGCGGATTTAGCAGTGAGTAATATAATAATATAAGCTTGTATAGCTTATATACATGTACATGCTGGTGTGTGGTTGGTATTTGAAATGGAGATCACGTTTTCAAGAAGTTTTAGTGGCTGGCCTCGGCTTGATCTCCTTCAACTATCCGATTCCCTTCCATTTTCGACACATTTTTACCTCACTCTTTCTGTATTATTTTCTCCGGCTTTCCCTTCTTCTCTCTTTTTTCCCTCTTCTCGTGCTTTTGTTCTCGGTGCAAGTAATATGCTTTCTCTTGTCTTTCACTGCTCATCATTATCGTCACCATCATCTAATATTGCATGAGTGAGTGTAAAAAATGTGTGAAAAGTATATACAATACTGACATGTGCAGAAAATTTAGATAGGCATATGTCTGTAGACAACAACAACGGCACCAGAAGTATCAGAGTACTAAACTCTGGGATGATATTGTCCATTTCACCACGACTTGTTTTTTTTGTCTAGCAAAAAATAAAACAACCTGATTCAGTATTATTTTTACTAGCACAGTTTGTTGGAAGTTTTTTATAGTAGTTTATTTTTGTATGGTAGTTTTCATATTATTGGCATGGTAAGGTTGGTTATTTAATGGATATTATTGGAAGGGGGAAGAAGATGTTGATAAGATCACAATCAGATAAGTATGTATGTTCATACACCGCTATTTAGGGAGGTCTGTAACTGTATCCCTTACAACGTCTATAAAGCAAAGGAAATGTCTATTTTTTTGAAGGAGCGTCTCAAGTGTACCACAACACATCTCCCACTATCACCACTACTGTCAAATCATCTGTTGTTTTTCTTCCAAAGGGAAGTAGTGTAGTATATCCTGTTTCTATTATGAAGCTGTTTAACCTATTACTTTACTTTATTTGTGTGATGAGCATGTTTGTATGTGTGTGTCGTAACTTGAGGCAGAATTCCCTCCTTTTGAGAATTCTCGCTTTTGTACCTTTTCCTGGCCTCAAAGGAAAAAAATAGGGAAAGAGGAGAAAGTTGGAAAAAGGCAAGGAAAATAGATGGATAAGATGCTAAAGATTTTTTATTGTTGAATGACCGAACGACCGATCGACCTTTTTTTAACATTGATCATGAAAAGTAGTTATTCAGGTTATTTGGGTGATTTTTTGGTCTGGTATTATAGCACATTAACATCATCCCCATACTCGCTTCATTTTTCTCAAATCAAATTTTATTGAACTGTTTTTTTTTGCTGAAATTTGTACAGACATTACGTAAGTTTATACAGGTATAAAAAGGTTTTTATATTTATCTATTAACCAAAGGCGTATCGCATAAATAATCTGTGCTCTAAATTGAAAGTGAAGTAAGTACCTACACAAATACACGTCAAGACTTCTCCGGAGAAATAAATATCACCAAAACTTATTTTTGTCGTTTAAAGGTTTACGAAGACGCATTATACTTGTCGTCGTCTTTTTTTCCTCTTGGAAGTAGAACATGAAGGACAAAGTTAACAGATTTTATCTGTCCTATTTACTTACAATTGAGGAAAAAAAACTATATTTACTGATTTTCCAAGAAAAATAAACTGCTCGGGAGAAGATGTGTCTTGATCGACCTTGATTTCTGATAAAACTCGTTTAAAACATCAATCTACTATCCACCCATCCATTTATCTATTGATGTGTATAAAACATATTCTATTTTCTTTCTGTTTGTGTTGCTTATGCAATTCGTAAAACTATTTGTGAAGAAGAATAAGAAAAGAAAAATAATAAATTCTTCTTTTTTCTTTCTTTACTTGATCTTCGTCTTTTTTCCCATTCTATATATTCATCGTTCTTGTACATTTTTCTTCTAGATACAAGTATGTACTTAGAATTCATACATATTTGTACATACCTACGTACATTATTATTTTTATTATAATGTCATGGGGTTTGTATTTTTGGATGTAGTAGGAAAAGCGTGAGACTATTTTGTTCTCGAAAGCAAACAAGTAAGTTTTTGCTGCTTTCGAAGAAAAAAAAGTTTCCATCAAATGTCCCATGAAAACTCAGCGGTGACGTGCTGAGGATCAAAGGAGACCACTGACAGTTTTCGCCGTCCCTCTCCATCTCTCTGTAGACCCAATCGAAACTCTACCCTTCCTTCATGCTTGCTTCCTCTTCGTGCCCATCCATACCCCACCACCACTGCTGCCTCAACTCTTTTCACTTGAGAGAGTCAAGTGCTTCTTCCTTTTTGTATTTCATCCCATTTTTTACCTTAAAATAAGATAGTAGCACATAAGGTAAGGAATCATGTGTCGTAAGTCAAAAAAAACTTTTTCCTTCCTCCATTCTTCCTTTTCCACGAATTTCGCTTTTCCTGGTCTGTTGCCTTACCTGTCGTTTTGTTGTTGTGCTTTGTGCTAACCTATTTTTGTACTGCTTTTTACTTTTTGTCTTTCTGTAAATATATTATTGCTAGCATATATGAATATATTTTTTCATACACGTATATCTGCTTAAAGTGTTATGTGTATTTTAATATTGTCTTTCTACAATTTCCATACATTTTCATTTCACTTTTCATATAGCCAATCAACACAAACATATCTGTTTATATAATGTATGCATTTATATTTGTATACTGCTTCGAATGACATGTGTTTTCACTTAAATGAACCCCTCAAGAACGAATATATTTGCCAAGATTTGCTCACGCAAGCAGATATTTTCTTATCTAAACTCCTCAACAACAAATACAACAAAATTCCATATTTTTTTCTTATCTGTTGAATCTTCCCTTCCCGTGCCGTTTTGGTAAAGCTGTATATATGTACGTATTAAGAAAAATAGCACCAATCCAATAACCACAAAACCATGCAAAAAAATAAAAATCTTGGCAAAAATATATGCTGCTATGCTATAAAGTCAAGTGCTCGAAAAGGTCGTACACAACACAACACTTCAAAAGATAGAGTTTTTTTGTGCGTAAGGTAATTTTCCAACCCAGCACATACATACATAAGTGCGCATGTTAGTAGTACACACACCACATAAATAACGCGTTAGTTCCATGACAACAAAATGTTAGTGATGATGGTGATGGTTCCATTCAAAAGATGAAAATAAAGAAGGTTTTTTCTCTTATGTTGAGTTAAAACACCAAAAAAACTCTGTGTTGTCCAATGTTTTGTTCCATTACAACCACTTTTTCTTGATCTAGACCATGACGTTTTAGACTTTTCAAATCGGACCATATAACACAAGTGTATGTGAGGTACACACAGAGAAGTAATATCCCGTGAGTATAAACACACAAAACACTCACAACACAAACCATTGTTGGGATGCTGGTGTACACGGCAAAAAAACAGCCCATTACCATCCCGCAATTCATCTCTTCACATTTCTTTACCCGATGCCCGTGTTTGTTTAGTGTCAAGTCGAGTCAACCTACTTTTTCTTTTTTTACTTTGCCTTTCTTGTGTCCATACGTCCAAATATCTCTTAAACACCTTTCTTAAAAGCAGCTATATGTACCTGTAATATTTTGTATATGTTTATGTGTTGTGCTGATCGAGAATGTCTGTTCATGCCACTTCTTCCCAAACCTCCGCCGCATGATAGCAAAAAAAAGTTGAAATGCATTTTATTCAATAGCAAAAAAGTAGTTGTCGAGTTGAGTTCTTTTGAATTTTTTTTGTGGAGGAGAGTGGAATAAAGAAATATCAGTTTTGCACGCCTCGTACATAAAAAAATGTGGCGCTGGTGGAGGTGGTGGTGGTAACTGTACGTGCGTATCCTGCAACTTATAAGATGATAACAATAAGAATAATAATATTAACGCTGCTGCTATATTATACTCGATTCAACTCTACTCTTCATTTTTTTAGCAACTTCTTTTTTTTACATCTTTGCCGTCACTTTCGTTTTTTATAATAAATGGCAAGAGAGAAAGAAAGGAAAAAAAGAAAGAAGAAAAAAGTGTCTAGTTTTCAACGAGGACAGATGCTAAGAGGTTTACGTGTTGTACGAGAACGAAGAGTAGAAGAAGAAGTTCCAGATGTTTTGTAGTTGACTAATGGAAGAAATCCATCTACTCTTTGCCAGTAACATGGAGTAGTAGAGCATCTTTAAAGGGACACCTTCACCAAAAATGCCACCATCACTGAATAGCGACCGTTTTCCCTGTTTCTCTCTCTCTTAGACGGCCTTGTGTTGTGTTGTTGTTGTGTGTCGTCTTCTTTCTTTTCTTCTGCTTCCTCAAACATGTTCTCTCTTTACTATACACATAATGACAATAGCATAGCTTTTTTTGTGTAAACGGTCCTGCTGTTTTGTCGTGTGAAATGTTGTCTTGTCATATGCTATTATCTGGGAATATTATGGGGCCATTAAAAATGTAAAGGCAATAATCGAACGGATGTGAGAAAGCCCACGAGAAAACTAAAAGTAAAGATAGTAAAGAGAGGTAACACAGATGATGATACGAATAAGCTTGGAAATTTACACAACCACTTTGCAAAAAAACGCACTTAAAATCTTGTATACAACTTCTCTTAATACACACAAAAAAGAAGAAGATTCTTTTGAAAACAATCTTTAAAAACCGACAATGGCAAATGTGTCCATTTATTTACCACACTGTAAATCATATCATGACATGTATTTAAGTACTCTTATGCGTGCTAATATGAAAATCACTGGAAACATTGCTTGAATATATATTTTTACTCAAGAGCCAATAAATATTGTTTACGATTGTGCTTTCTCTGATGTAAAAATAGGATATATTTTTTCTCGCAAAAATGCTAAAGCCATAATTTAGAAAATAGAAGATGCAATAAATAGGTACAGACATTTGTGAAGGAGATGTAGCTGGCTATAAGTGTTTTTTCTGCTTAAAAGCAATCAACATCAATTTATGTCGGTTATTCCGGAAAGTACAAAGTGGAAAGGCATTTTAAGCGTTAAAAACAAAAAAGAAGCATTTATTGCACTTTTTAAACAAAAAAACGCTTGAGAGCCAGAATAAGTGAGAGAGAAAGAGACGGCGTATCCAGCTGACGTGGCAGTACCACTGCTGCTGTTGTACACTTGCTATATTTGTTATAGTAAAAACGTATATAATATAGTATACATGTTAGGTATAATACAATGGGACGATAAGCATGATATCAACGTATGTATAGCCCAATATATAAGGATTTGAATTGCCAACCATAACTTTATTTTTTTTGTAGAGAAAAAAAGTTGCCAGTTTAATCAGGGAAATAGATAGATGAAAGCATACAGAAAGAGGCGAGAAGCTCAGCGACCAAGAAGAATGGAAAAGTTTATATATACATGCGTGCAACGACGTCGACAAAGCAGCGACATATTATTATCAAGAGTAGCAGCAAAGGAAATTTTTTTTTGAACAAGTTGAGATTTACTTAGGATTTTCCTAGAATAATCGTCAAAATGAGCCACCTCGTTTACCACTAATACTCGGGAAACCACTGGAAAGCAACACTTAATATAATTTTATCTGAGCTCTGCTTGATGGTGACAAAGTTGTAAAAAAGAACTTTTGTCGGCTCACACACAAACACAAACCAGCATTTCTACTCTATTTTCTTTAGTAGCAAACACCTTCCTTCCTTCTTCGACTTCCTTGGATTTTATTTTTACTTCTTTGTTGTTCACCATTTTGCTAACGTGCAAACGATATGGCATAACCAAGTTTAAGAAAGATGCAATAGTGCATTTATGTAATGTACCTTTCATTTCTACATACATGTAGACGGATACATTTATATACGAGCGAAATGCAATTTTACAAATTTCAAATATACATATAAACATACTTTACACGCTACTTTTGATAGGAAAAAGAAGGAGGGAACAAACGAATCTCTGCAATAGAATCTTTCTCTGTTGAGTTGAATGAAATCCGAAAATTTAATTAACCAAATTGATGAGAGGAAACTTAATTTCAACTGTATGTTGTATGTGTGTATGAGAAAGAGAAAGCGAAAAAAAGTAAAAGTAAAAAGGAAGGAATAAAAGAAAGTAAAAAGTGAGATGAAGAGGGAAACTACATGAGCTTTTGTTTGTGTGTGTATATATGTGAGTCTATACATATATTATGCTATATATATCCGTTTGTACATTATATGTGCATGTGTATGTATTTAAGTGAGCAAAAAGAGTTCTACTTTTTTTTCCACTGAAGAATTGTTATTGCTTGTCGTCAATTTTCTACTTCTTTTTTTCTTCTTGACTTTGAAAGGCTTACCAAACCATCACGACCACTACTGCTTGTACCAATACCACTGCTACTCGCACCAGTCGCACCATCGCTACCACCAATTCAGTTGAGTTGGTTAGTTAGCAAGTGAGTAGAAAAGCAGACACTCCATACAATAAAGAATTACTGAGATTTTCTCTAATGGTCCACCAAAAGGAGCAGGCCAACGAAAAGTAGTGAATTTTGTGAGTGAGCTTTTTCTGCTGTTGTTCTGTGCTCATACATTACAATTGTTGTACTAAAATGAACGTGTAACGCGTGTTCTAATGGGAACAATCACACCAAATCACAATTCTACCTCTTTCTAAAACACGATATAAATTTCTCTTGCTTTTAATCAGTTAAACGCAAACAGTGCTACAAATTTGATGAGAGAAGAAGAATAGATTGGAAACCATTACCATTTTCTTTTTTTCATGGGTGAATGTTTATGCTGACAGCTGTATTTTATCATTATCGTTTGCAGAGCTGTTTTTATGTTTTTAAGTGCATTTGAATAGGAAATGTTGCATTTTTACAAGTGTTGGAGCGGTATAGGAAAACAGCTCATTAATCAGATAGTGTGCGTACATACATGTATCCGTGTAATAATAATAAGTTCAGAGATGATAAGAATGATGAGAAAATGAAGAAGACTCAAAACACAAGGAAGGAAGAATAGAATGGGAAGGGCCAGGAGTCTCGACGGCGGAAAAAGAAAGAAAACTGGACCAGAAATGGAGAGTAAAAGAAAATATAAAAGGAGAAAAAATACAGCGAAACCTGCATCCTCTCACCAAAGTTATGTCTTAAGTGAAAGCTTAAAGTTTCAGAGAATCAGAGCAGATGTTCTACTTGGCACGTTCAATGCTCATTTGCTTGCTAGTTTGCCTCCTCTATCTTTCCCCATCCCCACACTTCTACATCTTTATATACATATTTAATATGAATACACGCAGAAAATAAAGATAGAATTCAAGAAAATAAGATAAAAGATTATATATTTTCTTTCTAAGAAATAACCAACTCTAAAAAAATATACTTGCTTGCATATAAATACACTTTACACACACAAAGTAGTATGCATATTATGCAATATCTATTCATATAAAATACAATCATAGCAACAATCGTACATATTATTATTATTCAGCTGTATAATGTAATGGCCTTGTATATTACCATTTTATTCGTGATGCCATCCAGATACAAACGAAATAGGCAGTATATATATTATACAGCAAGTAGCAGCTCATCTATATTTACATATATATTTTTTTTGGCTATTATGTGCAAATAGCATCATTGACTGCATTGTACATGCACATAACATGCTTTTGTGAAGCACAAAAAAAACTAGATATTTTAGACGAGGAACTCTTCTTAAAAAATCTAGAAAATGAAAAGGTACACCACTACACTACCATCACTAGCTCTTCCCTGTATAATAAATTGGTATAGTGTAAACACCTTCTGCTCCTGTTCTGAGCTCGCATTCAAGTCAGACATCAGAGCAGAGAGGCTCTCTCCTGGGCTACAACAATACAAACCTCCTCTCAAATCTTCAGGCAAGGCAATAGCACAATCTTTTTTCGTTTTCTCGTTTTTTCTCCATTTGCTTTGCTATTATTTTTTCACGCTTTTCCCCTTGAAAACGGTTCAATAATATAATACGTGTGTAGATCTGTCTATCTATCTACCAACCAACCAGCCATGCTTCGACTTCCATCACATCACCATTTCTCCTATTTTCTCCTGTGTATGTTCTGTGCCCGCAGTTTACTTTCTCATTTTCATACAATCCTCCTTCTGTTATGCCTTCTCTTTCTCTCTCTCTCGTCTCTGGTCCGATTTCTTTGAACACAGACATAGTATTTTGTTGAATGTCGTCTATATTATGGTTTGATAAATATAATAATAAATTTATATAGACCCTTATGATTGCCTGTGTGTATATATGATGGCAATGGCATTGTTATTACTTACTTACTTTTGAACACCACTAGATTACTAGTGTGTAAAAAAGCAATGATGATGCCATTTTATAGGTAGTCCCTCACTTTACCATTTTCAGCGTTGTTATCATCCGACAGACTCCCTTTTACACCTATTATTGCATTGTAGATGTGTCTCTAAGAGAGATGGGGACTTAAAATGTATTCTTTTATTTTACTTAGACACTTACTTCCATCACCCAAATGCCCATACTTAGTCAACATACAGACAGCAATAGAGAGAGAGAGAGAAGAGAAAGGTTCATGTTTGTATATACACACAATACTTAACAAAACGGTCTAAAATGAAGTTAAAGTGGTGGTGGTAGCAGCTGTATACTCCCAAAGAACATAATCCTGCCAAAAAATATTCTCCTTCTTCACCCAGCTTTTTTTTCTAAAAAACGGCAGAGGACTTTCCTACAGAGACACATTATATTGCAAATACATACACATGTACATTCATATGCTTATATTCTAGAGTGGAGGATGAGATACTAGTGAAATGAGAAATAAAGAGGAAAGTCACACACATAGACAAATGGTGTATTAGAGAGGATTTTATTATCATCATCACCACCACTACTGTTATCATCACCAAGGAATACTCTGAACGAAAGAGAAGAAAATAGATACAAAAAGTCAGATGCACAGAGAATAGATGGACAGATTTTTATTCGTTAAGTAGTGTCGTCACCAAATACATACATTAGATATACACATGTATATAAACATAATATGTACCTAACTTAAAAATAAGCAAACTTTACTTTCCTTGTCTTTCAAGTTTATTGAAAGAGATAGAAAATACATCCTTATATATCTCTTTGTGCTTTATTATGTTTTTTTTCACCAAATCTCTTCTCATCATCATCACTACCACATCATCATCATTGTTGGATATATATACATATTAAGTAACTGACTAACTAAGCAGTAAATTGAATTTTCGGTATAAACTACTCCACAATACTGAATACTGATGATAATGACGATGATGATGGTGCGATGGTAATGATAATTTATGTAGATTTAAATGAGTTAAATTGAATTGGAAACTGAAAAATAAATATGTATAAAATAAAGTTTACTAAAAACTTGACTATCTTGACTGCAATTAAAAACATTTTAGTAAAGAAAAACAAGAAAACAAAAGTTAGCATCTTTGGAATAACATTATATAATATTTTACCGTTAATGGTATACATACGTACATGCTCCACATACATTTTTACTATATGATAAAAAGATAGACGTAAAACTACTTTACATAAGAAAAAAAACGAAATGGCATCACGCATGGATGTGATGAGTGGATCTCTCAAAGGAACTAAGAGAAAAACTTCTTGTGAACGTCTTAAGTCTCTCAGGATTCAAAAAAGAAAGAAAGAAGGAATCATCATAATAATCATCATCGTGATCATGATATTGTCTGCTATATCCACGCACATATACAAACACAACCCTTTTATATATTACCATCAAGCACCAGATTTATGTATGTGTGTGTAGCAAGTAAGGAAGTAGAAAAGGAAAAAATGCCAGCTTGTCTTGACAGTTCTCCAGAAGCAACATAACAGCATCAGAAAAATGCAAAACTTGGTCTTCGTCCTCCTCGTCCTCCTCCTCTTGAAAACCAGCAGCAGAAGCCGTCGTCCTTGCTTGCAGAATTTAAAAAAAAAGTTTCTTTATGTCTTAACTTTTTTCCTAGTAACAAATTACTTTTTCGTTTTGCTCCAGGGAAATGGAAACGAACAAGAAGAAAAACTGGTTGTTTGGTAGTAATAGACCAGTTTAATACGCGGCAGAAAAAAAACTTGAATAAGAAAAAAAATGTCCACTGACTGCGTTTTGGTGGCGGTGGTCCTTCCACGTCTAGTATTATTTTTTTTGTGTCAGACATAAAAAATGTCTGATAGGATGTCGCGTTCGTTGGGCTGATAGTGATGTGTATGTAGTGTGCATACTTATACTTATTATTTCCTCTTATTATTATGAAACTTTATATATGAGCAGAGCAACAGCAGCCAACTTTGAAAAATAGAAATCAGTCGAGTTGAGAAAGAAAGAGGCGTTGCGTTGCGCTTCTAGCTGTTTTTTTTTCTTTTCTTTTCGAGTGGAGTTTTTAGTTTAGTCCTTCTTCTTCAAATGTTCAACTTGCTGACAACACAAATGTCTTTGCAGACATAATCGTCCAAGCAAAGCAATCAATACAAAGTGGAGAAACATATCTATGCATAGTCTGTTTTAAGTTGCATACTCCAAAAAGTCTGTATGAAATATTGAGTTTAAACTTTCACGGGCAACTTTCACTAATATACTGATTGTGTACTTGCTCTTGTTTCATTTTGAAGATGGATGAAAGTTCTCATACTTTTTTTCTTGTATCAAGAAAGTATAATGACTATAGTGGTGACAATTGATTTTGTTAGTTTTTTTGTGACATTATTTTTTTAGAACAAAAGGACTAAAATAAATAAGTAGAGCGAATGAAAAAGGTGAACTGATTCAATAAAGAATCTTAAAAACATAAAACTTTCAAGAGAAAAAGTTTATAAAAAAGTAGGTTTTATTATTAACTTTTTTTTTCTCCATCGTCTTGCGTTGTTCTTTTCAATTTTCTCTATGTGTTTGTTCATTGCCTTTTTATTATCGTTCATGATTGTTGTCGTAAAGGCTCGGGAAATTAGTTTTTGTTCCACTCGCCGTTGTTTATGTTACATAAGAAATAAAACAAGTACATTGCTATACGCATTGGAATACATTTTTTCGTATTGATGGTTTGATCTACCTTCGACCTTCCTTCATTATCAATTCGTCAAGCTCAATTTGGTAACAAATGAGTCAATGACATAAGATTGCAAGAATCGAAAATATATTTTTTGTTCTTGTCAGTTTTTCCCAGACTTGTAAACTTTTTTTCTCTCACACAAACTCAGTATTGTATTTTTGTGTATAAAAACGAAACTGTCGTAAAACTTTACTGCAATTGTTGAACAAAGAAAGTATAACCAAAAGAAAATATTGTATCTGACTGTTTGTCGAAAGAAACAATCTATAAATATACACGTTTCGAAGTTGAAAACTCCATAGCATTAGACTTTCTAAAAAAATGTTTAGAATTCTCGTTTCTTGCAAAACAACAGAACCAACATTAGCTAAAAAAAATCCACATTTAAGCATTTATGTATACCTGAATTTAAATACCAGCCAGAATTAGAGTGTATCATGTTTGTTTTCAAGTAAAAAGCAAAAGCCACTACATTTTCTTCTCCCTCTTTTTTGTCTCTTGTAAAATTAATGAATTTGTGAATTAAATATTCTCGTCTTTTTGTATGAATAATAAGCCATTTAAAGACGACACCGAAATTCTCTCTGTGTCTTAAGTGAATCCTCTTCCTTTTTTCTACCTCACGCAACCCTTTTTCTCTATTGCTACTTAAGTAAAAACTTGATGATCATGATGATAATGTTAAGATTACTTTTTCCCTAGCTAAAAAAATGTGATCTTAAAGTGTTCGTAGAATGTTCCTTCTCATCCTTTCGCATTTTCTTCTTTTATACTTACACATATACATATTTATATAACACGGACAATGGCGTTACTTTAAAAACTTATACCCAGACACATACAAAGTGTCCCCAAGAGGATTTCTTAAGTCAGAAAGCTTTTTTCATTATCAATACGATTTTCCCCTGAGAAGTCCAACACATGGCGATGAGGATGACGATATGATGATGATTCTCATTGAAAATCTTAACACCATCAGCAGCAGAAATGTAACATCCAAACTTGCATTTTAAATTTCTATACTTTTTGTATTCCTCACAATAGAAAAATATCATCTTGTTTAAAATTTCAAATGAAGCTGTTCCTTTCCCATACAATATATATGAGTACACACAAAGAGATTCGTTCTAAAAAAATGGTTGACATGAACGAGGGAACCTATTCAAAGCTTTCAATTATAGGCTCTAAGAATGGTTGTGCTTATCATTAATGTAATAAATCACGCATACTATTATTTGACTATTTAATGCTATACACAAAGCCATGCAATTTGAGATTTATGTGGGTGTT
Source organism: Entomobrya nicoleti (assembly GCA_034695465.1). NCBI lineage: Eukaryota > Metazoa > Arthropoda > Collembola > Entomobryomorpha > Entomobryidae > Entomobrya > Entomobrya nicoleti. Next base: position 52,728 of record JAQFZG010000072.1, read on the forward strand.
TTAATTTGTAGCAAACCGGGTATTAACTTAAGTCACTTAAGGTAGCTTTGAAATATTAAAGATTTCTAATTAATTCAGCCTCTTTTTCATTGCACCATCATCAAGGAGAATTCCCAAGCCACCATCAAATAACGCCACTAACTTTTCGTCATTTACATACATAAAAGCTTTTCGTAAAAAAAAGAACAGAGATTTTATCAGAACCGGCACCATATGTCATGTTTATGGGCTTCAAATTCTGGGAAAAAATATTTTCACATTGGGTTTACTCGTCTCCTTCAAAATCATCGCTTATTTAGCTAATCACAAATCCCATGTAAAATCAAAGCAAAATCTGTCTCCCTTTCATCTTATTTGCAATACTAAATTATAATTTAGTTCATTAACTACGCATAGTATATATGTATGTACATACTATGTGCATACGCAATGTATTGTATGTGTAGCAGCAATCAATTTTATTCAGCTTTCCGCCCATTAACCTAATACTCAATCTAGTAAACTTTTTCCGTCATTTATTTACTTATTTATTCCTCTTTTCTCCTTCAAACATAATAATTATTTTCCCAACCAAGTGATGTAGCAAAGCCGAGAAATTTCTTCCCTGTCGCCCTTTCTTAAGTTAAAATGTACACACATGGCAGCAATTAATGTTTGAGGTGTGTGCTCAGCTCACAGGAAAAGGAAGACGCAACCAAATAATAAAATTCACTCTTCATCTGCTCTACCACTAACTTGACTACACATCTGTTTTCCATGATATTTATTATTATATTATAGTATACCCTTCTTCGCTTGGGAATACATTAGGTTATATATGTTTTGTATAGTGTACATCATCAGCATCATATGGTAATAGGGTAAAACTAAAGCAATTTATTCTTTCTTCTTGTGATGTTTCGCCTTTTGTAACCCTTTTCCCCCATTTCGTTCCAGATTGATTGCCACAAAAATGGAGAAAACGAAAAAGAGGGAATAAGAAGCAAGTTAAATCCGGATGAGATGATATGGTTCACAAACTCAAATCTGCGGAACGCAACGACGACATTCATTTTCTTGTGTTTTGTACACACGCACATAATACACGCAGCAGCAACAACCAACACAACAAGATCAAGTTCTCCTGAACTCTAACACCATATCATACATATACCATACCCCATCATGCACGTTTCTTTGGAAGATGCAGAGGTTCTTAAAAACGAAACCACCAACACGACTTTGATCGGGGTAGTAAATGTTAAGAAGATGCGATCATCATCGTCATGATCATGATGAGTATGGTAGTTTGCCAGACTAGAAAATACACTTTTTTCATTTTTCCCTAGACGCTATTCACTTCTGCTGGTCATTCATCGTTCAATAAGAAACAGAGGAAATGGAAGAAGGTTTCTTCAAGAAGCGATGTTGTGTTTTTTTCAATATATTTATTTTCTCCTCTCTTCCTCTCCCATAACAACAACAGCAGCATCAACCTTTCAAGCATTTCGTGATATTTTGTATTGCACAGGCGGTTTAAAAAAACGCTTGCTTTCTCAGCACACTAATGTTCTTGTACTCATTCGCTTGTTCCGTGTAGTAAAATGAAGTAATTTATTTTGTCAAAAGGAAAAAGAAACTTTCTTCTTCACTCTTCGACCTCTCCGCCACACCACACAGAACAGCAAGCTCCCCTACCTACCTACTTCCTATATTTCTTATGTGAGAAAATTCAGAAGCCGTAACAATGAATGAGACTAAAAAGAAAGAAAAAAAGGAGAGAAAGAGAAATAGTGAGTGAGTGACTGAAACGAGCTCATTTGAAACGGTACACTTACTACGATCATCCACAATGCCCCTAATTTATTTGCATGCTGAAAATTTCAACATTTACTCTCTTCAACTGCAGTACAACAACTGAGTCCAAGCACTTTGCCTTGTGGGGAAAATCACAGCAGTAGCAGCAGCCCCAGATCCTCTACGTACTACTACTGCTGTTGTTGCTCATTAGAGTGTAAAACGAATTCTCCCTTTTTCTTACACACTTTCTGCTTACCGTTATTTTTCTTTTTGGTTTCAGTTCTAGCTTCTAATTTTATCCACACTAGACACACACGTATACTTTTTTATCGGATGCTGTGAACTCAACACATTTTTCTGCATCTCTTGTACCATGAATATCATCATATCATAGACTATCATCATCGTAATATCCCAAAAGTCCTTTGTTCTCCTTACACAAATATACACATACCAACATTCACACTGAAAGTAACATGTTCAGCAAATATGCAGGCTATCATGCAAGCCTTTTCCTCCAATTCAATCTACCTCTTCTTGTTTCTCCTCTTCTCCAGCTCTGTATCCATGGATATGCATACTACTGACTCAATTTTAAATTAAATAAAAAGAGGAACCCTACTTTTTTTCCTCGTATCCCCAAAAAACTCACTTTGTTGTTCGTATTTTTTTCATGTTTTGTGCATGTGTATTTGTATATGTGTCTGTTTACGCAGGAACGACTTGTGTCTACCATTACTACAAACCTATATAGAAAAACCTATCAAACTGCCTATTTTGTTTATTTATGTAATGCTATTACTACCTCACCTCAATCTCGTTTTTGTTTATTTGCTCAAGTAAAATCAAACAGGGACAGGAGCACGAGTAGAAGTTATACAAGTATAAAAGGAACGTGGCGTATCTCCTTACAATTTTGTTTGTATAAAGGATAGACAATGCAGCAGCAAACATTCTAGTCGTTGTAGTGGTAGTTAAAGTAATGCATTGTTAATGGGATACCATAACAACTGTATTAGATAACCTGATTGCAGGAATTGGAACGCTTTGAAGATACATAGATAAATAGATGGCATGATAATACATAGGTAGCGAGCAACGCACTAAAAAATACCAGTTTGTTGACGCATTTCACCCCCATCCGGTATAGGTCGTCTGTTTCGGTATCCTCAATATGAAACGTGAAGTAATTTAATTTAAAAAATATAATGTTTAAATGCAACCCATTCGCAGTAGCAGGTTCACGTGAGATTGAGATTCATTTTTTATTCCACAAAATATATGGCAAATTTACCTGAACATTATGTAGAAACACTGAAAAAAATAAACATATGCAGACAGACAAGCCAGAATCATGCATGCTCAATCTCGTCGCCAGGAAGAAATGTTGAGATATTTTATTTTTTTGCTTTCTATTTCATTCATAAATTATCGCGGATGCATGGCTACGTGTCTTGTCTGCTGCTTATGTAATTCTAAAAATGAATGAGTACATATTGTAAAACATTTCGTGGGTTACAAAAGTATTTTATATTTCTACACAACACGGAATTCATCATTTTTGGCTTTTTACAGTTCCTTGGCTTGGAAAAAAGTAAAGAGAAAAGAATGAGTTCAAGATTGAAGGTTGAGTTCGTTTTTCTCTTTGGGAACTAAAAAAATGTTAAACCTTTTTCCTATTTTCAACACTGAACACCAGCAAACATTTCTTTTTCACTTGGCATGAATGTGCGTGTGTGTGTGTGTGCGTTATTCAATTTATCTTTTTCGACAAGAAACAGAAGATGAAGAAGAACAAAAATAAATGCACATAAAGAAATAATGTAGATTGCACAGTAAAAAAAATCTCAAGGAAAAATGCTAATTCTATGATTTATTCAGAGTAAAGAATATCTTGAACTGAGTTTTTCTCTTGCAGTTGCCTTGCCTAATTCATGCGAAGAAAATAAAAGGAAATATTTTTCCCCTTTGGTGATGTTGGTGAAAGCAAAAAAAAATATGAATGGGATGGATTATTTTCTCTGGTTTGAGAATTTGAATAGTTGCTGAGTTGGATTTGGATAGAATGAAAGATGTTTATACAAATCAGTCGACTTTAAACATTCAAGTAAAGAATCTCATCACGATTCAATAAGTATTACGCAAACACACACACACAAATTGAAAAGTACACATTTTCCCTCCGTTTTAATTCTTAAATTTTACTAAATAAATTCATAGTTATAGTAGCTAACGATGCAATCTCACCAAAAAATCACTACATAAGAAGTCACTGATTTTTTTTGGCTTTTGATGATTATGCAAAAATATATTTATCTACTCCTACTTACAATCTTTTAAAAGAATTGATTATTATTCAGTCATGCAGAAAACAATATGTTCGTATGTTAAAGACGGAAATATTTTCAGGACAAAAAACTGTAAATTTGTAAAACTAAGTAAACCGGAAAACTTGAAACATTTTCTTGATTTTTATATTTATTATTTTAAACTATTGACAGAAACTTTGCAGACACATCATTTGTTAG